>WNNJ02000043.1:0-21650 GCA_012934845.2 Pomphorhynchus laevis
ATAAATAAATCTACTTTTTTATTTGGCATATCAAGCTTATTGTAGTCAACCTAACAGCCAATTTTGAAGCCGTAATGAATATGTTTATCAAAAATATTTTTGATTCGTTTAACACAATCATCGTTGCTCTATTTTTATCATAAGTATATTTGCTTCACTTATTTTTTGGACCATTTTTGAAATTAATAAAATCTAACTGCTTTTGACTCTCCCTTACCTGATACTATACTTTTAATTAAATGAGTAGTTTCCTATTCTCAAATTCATAAATCCAAGGTTTCGCTTTTCGAATTTTACCAGTATAAAATTTTCCCTTACTACAATTTTCAAAGAAAACCGCCGCATTTGAAGGATTATATCTCTATCAATTTTTGAAATATATCTTTAAAATATTTTTGGCGCTGAGCACGTTATCTTTATTCTAGGGACTTTAAACTATTTTGTTCCATTTAATATCTTTACGCTAATAAAGCCTTTACAATTTTTGGAATGATTGAATATTCTATGAAATTGACTTATTGACAGTAAAATATATAGCACTATAATAAAGATTTATTTTTGTTTAATAAAAAATTATATTATTTATCCACAGCGAAAGGTCATCTATCGCAAGCGATATAAATGGATATTTTGATTTTGACGGTAATCGTAGTTGCTCTCAAAACTAACAAAACTATATAAACGTATCTGATCTAGATTAATTTGCCCTGAACTGCATACATTGCATTTCATATATTTTGATGTTACAGCTTTTCCTGTTTTATCACTATACAATACCGGTATTTGAAATTATTTTTTAAAATAATCTATTAAAGATGTAAACCTAAGAGTTTTTATCGATAAAAAGATCAAAGTTTGTTTTGTGAATGTCTTCTGTGTTACTCTATTTTTGATCATCTTTCTTCCTATGTATTTAATAAGAATAAAATGAATTCAGTATGTATGTATTCATTCGTTATTATTTGATGTTTTGTTAGCATTTTCTACAAAGATATATCACAACACCCAACTATAAGGTTCTAACATTGGATCTTAAGCTTGTATCCTACCATCGCAGGGGCATATTTTATCAAATACGTGCATATCACAAATTAAATTGTAACAAACTTTATTATATGTCACTGATCTTTATCAAAATGCTGCTGCGAATGAGCGTCTTTATATTTCAATCACATTAAAGATGCATTTTCGTTCTTACATAATTTATTCATATCTTTTATCTTGCATAGTTAGAATTTTGGTATAATTTTCTTTGTATTCAATTAGTGTAATACTTTAATTTTGAAGGTTATTACGTCGTTATATCTAACGATTGTCAACCGTCAATTGAAATATTAAACAATCGCGTGTTCGAAGTAACGAAACTTCAATTTCTAAAGGTCAATGAGTCCACTCGTAATAAAGATGATCCTGATGTAAGTTTAATTGTTTTTTACCGACTAAAGCGATAATATAGACTGCAACATATGATTACAATATTTCTTATTAATACTGTTGATAATAATTATTTGAAGTAAATACACTAATGAGTATTTTTGAAATATTTCAATCAACACAAAAACGAAATGATTTGCCGTTTTTACATAATTTACGCAATTTTTTATCTTGCATATTTAGAATCATGCTATAATTTGTTACGTACTTCCATTTTGAAGCAAGCTATTACGTCGTTATATGTATAATATAAATATTATAATATATATACATGTTTGTATATGTATATATGTTAAAATAAGATGAAGTATATGAACTTTCAGGGAAGTACGTTTTCTTTACGCCTTGACATTTCGTCTTGATACATGATAATACTGGCTTGATACGGAACAGAGTAAATTTAAACCCGATTAAATGGTAATACTCTCTTTGTATCCTACGTTTCTTTACAAATATTTTTTCTAACAGGTAGAAGCGTGAAAATCATTTAACAATGTGGATTTTGCTTCTAGTAGCACACGCGATCGAATGTGCTGTAGTGGTTTAATCTATGATGTAATAATAATTACAATAAATGCTGAAATTAATTTTAATTCCCATTGTTGTTTGTAAACAACATTTTCTAATTAATATTGTAAATTAATTTTAGTTAAGCAATTAAGTTGTCTTAATAATTGTTTTAAATTCATACAATTTTATGTGCGGTTTTAATCTCCTAAAACTGTATAGAAATTATATGTAATTTAAATGATTACACATAACTGCTGTAAACTCATTTCGTTTTTTTAAATAGTTGACAATTATCAATTTATTGAATATAAAAGACTGAATCCCCGAGAATATAAGAGACTGAATTTGCTATTTTGATATTTCGAATGTACTTAGTATTCTTTTTCAATTGTAATAAGTTAATTGTCAAATAGCTTAACTATATGAACTCACAAGTATCTAATTACAATTAAAAGGACTGCTAAAGACAGTCGAAATATCAAAATAGCAAATTCAGTCTTTTATATTCTCGGGGATGGTTCACAGTCAATTAATGTTTCCATTTTCTTATAATTATTATCATTGACATTTCTGCCCTTCTTCACCCCAAAATGACTCCTATTTTAACAAATCGCAACCTATCAAGACATATCCCCTGTTCCGTTTGGGTACTACACAATTTGTAAATAATGTCATTCCTCCAACGCTATGCTATTTGGATGGCCTGTTTTTTTTTGGTCTTTGAATTTTAATCACAGAATTTTAATGCTCTAAAAATTTGTGATTTTTTTGAATAATGTTGTGGTCTTTTGAAATTTGTGTTACATGACGTAATACATATCACACTTGTTTTATATTTTTGCCTACTCATTTGCATAACGACAATAAATCAAATAAGCTAACTAAATCTACGTATTTAGAAAATAATAATAACAATAATAATGCTAAATTAAAATTTAATAATTTAATATTTCTTAATTAAAATTTAATAATTAAAAAATAATTAAAATAATAAATAATTGTTATAAGATCTTATATAATTTATATAAAGTTAAAATAAAATAAAATTTTAAATAAAAGTCAACTTTTATGAATTAACTAATAAGTATCAGACGATGTATAAGAATGGGGATTATAGGTTATCAGGAGGAATTGCTATGCTATCAGGTTTCGGCCAAAAATAACTTCTAAAATTAAAAATAGATGTTCCGCCTTGACTTTTACTGACAAATCAAATCCGCAAACTGAGTCAAGGGTTTAATCAGCTAACTGACTCAGTTAACTGACTCAACGAACTTAGTCAGCTAACTGAATCAAGAGTTAAAATATACATTTTAAACCTTAATCGCTGATTTGCTGTTGCTAATTTGATTATTATGCCATAAAATCAGCACAATTTTATCTTTGCTACTTTAATTTTAAATTTGGTGGTAGGAATATTTAATAGTTTTCATGCGTTTGTTCTGATAAAGAGATGTATCTACAACTTACCTTTATCAGCATATGTATATTTGAATTATTATGTGAATTATTATGAAATAGCAATATTTGGGTATGTATTTTAATAATATTGCCCTTATTATGTTTATTGAATAGCATTTTCTATTTTAAAAAGTAAATATTTAGATAGTACATTTATTATTATTTCGTCAATAGAGATTGGCCGATGAGCGATTTGTTCAAATGCTTAGAGAAGCTTCCTCCAACCAGAAATTTTATTGTTCCCGAACCTACGATCTATCGTCTTCCTTCCAGGAGAATTTCAAAAAGTCGAAGAATAATCATTCCATTTACAATGTAAGCGCACTATCTGATTTTTACTAATTTATTTTTACTAAATTATAAGATTTTAATGCGTATTATAATGAGTAAAACAAATAAGAAAATTACAAAATTTTGCAAAGTTATTAATTGGATTTGCAGTATTTTCTAAAAATAAATATATGCAGCTAAATATGAACATGATTTAATTTCACAAAATCGTTAACCACTTTATTTAATAATTAATTATTCAAAAATTATTTATGTTTTTGCCAACAAATATGTTGATTAAAATATTTTCATTATTGGGATCACTGAAATGTGATATTATTTTGTTTGTTTAAACCACATGATCTCAGAATAGTTGCTCTGATTTTACTATTTATACATTTCGTTATATAAATAATTTCGTTGTAGAAATATTCAATAGCAAGAATTTTGTGTACCACTGAAAATATCTACCAAAACGTCTAGAAAACTGTTAAAATTTTGTTTTATTTTTAAATATAGGTTTTGTAAAGAATTACACGTTTTAGCCCATATTTATGAACCATATTCACATACGTTTCATGTTGAATGCAGTCGAGGCTGTTGAAGCCTTATAGGATATTGATGTTACATTCAGGATTGCCGTTGATTAACATCATAACAAGTCTATATTGTATAATTGGTTTTTCTGTTCTTTAAAAATTTACGTTATAGCGTTTGTATATGAAAAAAGAATTATAAATTAGCATTCAACTACTTACTTAATTATAGCCATAGTTATATATTTTGGTAACTTTATTTATTGATATTCTATTTTCTGTTATAATTGGACTAAAGTGCGTACTGTTCAAAAACGTTCAATCTCGATCCGTTTATAAATTTCAAAAGCACTTAATTAAACGCTAATTGTTATCTTAACCGAACTGTCATATAGCTGACTTATTGGTTCACATTCATATTGTTACCGTTAACTTTATTTTAATTTATGTTGGTAATTATCATCCTTGACTCTTTTTTCCACCATATGGCTGGTATGTTTAAGATTATGTAATCATTTAGGATAAGTAATAACCTGAATGTTAATTTGCACTAAATTACCCTATTATTTTATTATTTTGCTATTATCTTATCATTTCTTACGTCTTCCTGCTTTTCGATCTACTTTTGACTAAATGTGTATTATATAATTCCAATAACGTCATGCCGACGAACAAATAGTTTTCGCACACGTTTTCAACAGTCGTTTTGATTTTACAATTTCTCGATAATCGGAAATTCAGTATGAATTCCGAATTTATAACTTTTGCATAATTGTAAATCCAATTTTTGTCAAAATGAGGCTCTACTGTTTTGATTTTTATATTTATTCATTAGATCGTCATTATTTATTTTAGACTGATCCTGAATTTATTTGGAATTGGCATCTGATGTCTGATGCTCTTAATGATTGTAAAGGACTTGAGCAATATCTAATGCCATTGATAAACGGATGTATGTTTAATCCCTATTTTATTTTAATTCTTTATTTTGCCATACGTTGTATTTTCGTTTGATTCTACTAATTGTAAAAATTATCATTCAAGTATTTGTACCTTCAAACATCTCACATGAGATTGTTCATTCGAATGGGGAATTACATTTGAAATTAATGCATGTTCTATCGGGTTCACAAATTATAAATAATTTGTTGACGTAACGAATCTCTTTTTGTACCCTTTTGAAATGCATCTCATTAGCAGTTCAACAAAGACGGGTACAAGGGCTAGCCCATAGCCAATCCATCAAGTTGATCCAACATATCTGAACCAAACAAAAAATTAGTATTTTTGTGCACATATTGAGCAAATAATATCTTATCATTTGCGTGTATTTAAAGTTATCATCATTCTGCAGTAAAAATTCAGATGCCATATGTAAAACAGTATTTTGCAACATAATAGCGATATATCCTGGTCACTTAATTAATGGATATTCTATTTCCTGTACGGTTCAAAATAGTTCAATCCTGATCCGTGTATCCATTTAACTAGCATACTATTACACGTAAATTTACATTTTAAGCGTATCTACTATAATTGACCACGTTTCACATTCCGATGTTTTTATTTAACCAAAATACATTGGTTGCACAAACCAGACATTAGATATTCGATTAAAACAGCACAAATACAAAGGTGCCATCAAACAACACATAAAGGAGGAAGACGGTAAGATTCCAACCACACAGTTTATCCATGCAAATACAAAGACATTAAAACACGATAATTCAGTCAACAACCTCCGAATATCCGAATCGTTGGTGATTAAAAAGAAAATCCTAATATCAATAGGAAAGATGAAGAGTACGTTCGAGCTCTTCAATTTTTTTAATGGCGTTGCAATCTTAGGGGGACGGTTATAAATTGTCTACATTCTTAGCGAACTTGGGGCCCGATCTATCCATATACGGTGTTTTATGTTTTATTTTGTATGTTTTTTCTAGATGCTTGATAATGTGACATTAGTTCAATGTCGAAAATTTGCATAAATATGATCTTTTTATTGTTAACTCTATTTTAATTTTGGTAGATAATGCTTATATCTGACTTCTGACATCATATTTGCAAAAACGTGACGTTTTTGCAAACATAATGCCCTTCTAAATAAATTTACATAAATTCTTTAGACATAGGCCTTTGCTTCGCAATTTGTGAACCATCTCTAATGTAGAATAAATGATTAGCTAAAATTGGATTATCTTAACAGCGACATTATATATTTTCATATTTTGTATAAGTATGCTTAATAGGATGCAACAACTGGTCTTGCTAATAATAAAAATAAAAAAGTATTTTGTTAAAAAGTATTATATTAATAGTATTATTAAAGTAAAAAATTATTGAAGTATTATTAATATTATTAAAATGACCAATATGCCCAAATTATTCGCAGATCTCGGAATATGATATCCTTTGTAATCGCGAAGACGGTTTCGATGACAATAAGGGAAAAATTATTTGTCTGACGATACTCATATACTTTACGCGCAGATATTAATACTACGAATATTGATATAATGAAGAAACAACTTTGCGAGAGTAATTTCAAAGTCTGAACAAAAAACAATTTCACGGGATCCGTTTGAGGATAACCCTCAATATGTAAATTTTATTATTATTAAAAATTATTATTAAAAAAATATTAATAATAAATAATATATAATAATATAATTTCTTAATAAAAGAATATTATTATTTAATACAACATTGATTACCTGTAAATGAGTTTAATATTAATAATGCTAATATATTAATTTAATTTACAAAAAAGAAAGTAAGATCATTGTGCGATTTGCATTTCAATGCCTACGACCGAATGCACTGGTACATTGAATTTGGACCGCGATGCTCAGAAACATTGTGATATCGACCTTTAATAATATAAAAGTAATATTATTTGTTTGATAAAATATAAGTAAAACAGTTTAGCATTTTAGAAGCAAATATTTCGATGTTTACAGTATACACTGTTCTGAACGTGGATAAATTTACATTGTACAAACTAGACAAGTTCTAACGAATCGAATACTTCATCGTTAAATTATAGCATTAAAAATGCTACTCGCTTAAGTTCATTATTAATTTAACAATTCAAATATAATTGCTAAATTATAGTAATTATAGTAAATATTATTGCAGTAATTGCTAAATTTTAGTCATTTTTACTTTGGAATCATATATTTTTTTATCAAAATAAAGAGAATAGATGGTAATGGATTATGATTTATTATTGAAATACAAACAAATTCTTAATTTCTCATATTTTTATTGCTTTAATATTATTAATTGATGTGTACTATACGTTTGGTCTTTATTTTCTTTTTTATTGGTCTTCGCCGATGCTTTTTAACGGAGAGTGCACAACTAGTTTGTTTTGTAATTTATGAATAAAGAATATGCGAAAACGACAATGTAGAATATTAAGAGGCCCAACAATGTTGAAACTTCAACATACCACAATGATACAGCTGCTGTTTTTTGAAAGAAAAAAAGAGTTTTGAAATGCCATAATACAAAGGCTACATTTTCATGAATAACTAAAAGTAACCTATTTTAGAATTTCTGTCCATTTCCCGATTATGACAGTTAGATATTGAACATTCGAATAAAAATAAATCTGCCTCGTTCCTTACTACTTTAGTTATCGTAGTGATATCGCGTTTAAATACTAAGTATTATTAAAATCAAAGTTCCTGGTAATATTTTAACATTGTTATCAATTAAACATGTCATTTTCTTGTGATTATATTCATATCACGGCATGATAGTGTCCCGTATCAATATATCAGAAATAATCTAGTACTACTCTCGGTTATCATTTGTTTTCAAACATTTTTGTTTTGTAATTTATGCATTACAAAAATGCTGAAAAAAATGCTCAGTCATCCAATGTTCGCGTAAGCGAACACAAACACAACTTAATACATGTGTTTCGTCTTTATGGTACTCATCAGGCGTGTAGCATGACTTTCATTCATTGTCAGCTTAACTTACACTGAAACATTGATATAGTAGTTATCTGCTGATATATAGATAGATTTCATTATATTTAAAAATAATAAGTATAAGCAAAAAATAAATAAAATGCAAATAAATTTTAAAATTGAATCCGTTATTGATCCTATGACTTATATATATCATAACCATTTGATAAAGGTTGTCTATTCAATTGTTGTAATTAATCCGTTATCGTTAACGTTTTAAGTTTCCTATTTATAACATTCTCATCATACTGCGTTTTATATTTATATGTAGATTGTGATGAATACAATCGCGATGTTCACTACATTATTGTATCTAGAAGGAGCAGATATCGCGCCGGTGTAAGGTAACAAGTTTGATATCTAAATACTAATATTTTCGTTCATATAAATATTCGCATTTTATAGATATTATCGTCGCGGTGTGGATAAACACGGTAACGTCGGTAACTTTGTTCAAACAGAACAGATTCTTTGTACCGACAACACTGTGTTTTCCCATCTGCAATTACGTGGCTCGATTCCTGTTTTTTGGACTCAGAAACCGAATCTGATGTACAAGCCGCAACCATGTATTTCAAACAAAAATCATGTATGATATTTAGTTCATTATTTAAGTTTAAATTATTATTCTTTTCAAGTCATTTCATCAAAATTAATATATGATGGCAATGCTAACTTATATAAAATTTATTAAATATATGTGCAATAATATTTACTCAATTAAATATATGATTTGATATAATTTATAAATCTTTGTAGTTGATGATTGCAAACCATTGATCTGTCTACCATGATCAATTCACAAATTGAATTGAAATTAATCAATTAAATCAGCTAACTGAGTCTACATATTAAATATAATTATTAAATAAACAAAACATAATAATGCTAAATCAAAATTCAATAATTAAATAATAAAATTAATAATTGTTTTTAGATTTTCTATAATTTAAATCAAGTTAAAAATGAAATTTAAAATAAACGTCATTTTTATGAATTGACTAATAAATAACAGACGTTGTATCAGAATAAGAATAAGAGGTCATCAGGAGGAACTGCTATGCTATCAGGTTTCGGCCCCTAACTCCTCTACCCAACATAGCAGCGGGGCCAAATACATGCTAATGATGTATTTCCTCTGAAATAACTATCTAGTATCTATTCTAATACAAAGTATATTATTTATTATCCATCCATAAAAATTTGCCACTTAAGAGTTTAAATTTATTCTTTATATTATTGTGTTGATTTATATATTTTACTATTTTCTGCTTGATGTTATTTTTATAGTAACCTAGTTTAAAATATGTATCTATTAAATTATTTAAATGATTTTGAAGAAAGCCAATATCATTACATATTGTTGCAATTCTTAAAATTTCATTATTTAATGTATTATATTTTATATTATATGGTATGCATGAATGCTCATGCAAAAATATGTTTTTTGCAAATTTAAATATGTCATCTTTACGATATAAATTAATAGTAGTTTTAGTTAATGTTAATTTAATGTTCATATCTAGATATACACCTTCTTTATCATTAATATTGGTTTTGTTAAGAATAAGGCTTTCTGGATAAATTTGTTCACTAATTGAATAAAAAATTATTAGAATTAAATACACATATATCATCAATGTATCGAAACATATATTTCATATATTTATATTGTTTAGATTTATTTTTTTACACAGTTATGATCAAATTCATATTCTAAAAAGCTTAAAAACAAGTCAGCTATAATTGGGCTACTATTACCACCCATTGGAACACCTTTTACTTGTCTAAATATAGATGTCCCTACTTTTAAATAATTTTGATTTATCAAAATATTTAAGGATTCTATTAATTCAGTTTTATCCATATATTTATATTTATTTGATGGTTTAATTTTTGTTAGATAGGCGTTATAATTATTATAACATATATATGTATATCTTTTTCCGAATATAAGATTAATTAATTTTACTAACGCTTCTTTAATATCTACTAAATCTAGATTTGTATAAAGCGTACTAAAATCGTATGTATTTATATTTTGAAAATTTATTCCTTTTGTCTGTTCTAAAAATTCTTTTGTAGAATTAATACTGAAATAGTGTTTTATACCAGTATTAATTTCGATTACCTTGCAATATTTTTTAAATGTGCTTTAATTACTTTAAGTATTTTATTCATATAGACAGAAAGTGGTTTTAATGTACATTTAAACGCACTACATATGAACCTAGGTTTTATTGGATTTTTATGTAATTTTGGATTCCAATATAATATAGGTATAGTTTTATTATCTGATTCAACCTTTATACCCTTTTTATCCATTATAGAACAGTGACTTGTAATAATTGTTTCTAAACTCAACTCACTACGTTCATATGTTGGATTTACATTTAAATCATTAGAATTAACCTCTTTCACTAGTATATCATAATAAAGCTTTTTGCATATGAAGACAAAGTTATTACTAGCTTTATCAATAGTTGTTATTATATAGTTATCCTTTAATTTAGTAAGTTCTTATACATATCTTTATTAATTTTATCTTTCCTTTTATAATTGTTTGTTATTTTCATTTTATTTTTAATTTTATCAAATATATAATCTTTCCAAATTTTTATCTTAGATATATTCGAGCTTTCACTATTAATCAGCTTACTAAAGTAATCATTTAAGTTATTATATAACGAACTGTAAATTTTATTTTTGTCGTTGTTGTTATTTAATCTATATTTATACCCTTTTGATAGCAGCTTTCTTAATTCACAATTTTCAATTAATTCTAGATTATGGGTACATATATGTTCATTTATTTTATCAAAACTAAGACTTTTACAATTGCATTCTGTTTCCATTATGTTTCTAATATTATCGTTACATATTGATTTTAATTCTTTATTATAATTACAAATTTTTCGTCCTAATGGTGGTAGGAGTTTATACCTTATTTTAGGAATATATTTACTTAAATCTGACCCTATTATTTCTTTACTTTTAGAATTATTTAAAAGTCCGTCTTTTAATTTATCCATTATGTAAATAATTGTTTTATAAAATAGTAAATTAGCATTTTTACTTTTATTTTTTTATCACTCTTTTAGGATTGTTATTTTACGGACTTTAGTGGATTTGAATAAATGGTTTCACTTTTAACGAACTTTTCTTCGATTTGACCTTTTCTGTGATTTTTTATCAAAAGCTATAAATATTTAAGCGTAATAACCCTATTTCACCCATTTCCAATAATGAGTGCAATAATATATTATGAAGAATTATTTATTCATCTATCACAAAACTATTATAAATGTCTTCTTTGTTCTTCTGGATGCTATTACATTCAAACGCCAAATAAAAACAAATTCACGAATTATCGCCTTTCATTAACATTTATTAACATTTTTAATATTACAAATCTTCAAAATTCATTTTTTTCAAAGCTTATATAAACTTACTGAACATACTACTTACTTATCAACTCATAACGATCGATATGTTTTCCTGTTTAAAAATTGATCGTAGTTGGCAATGACAATGCTATAACTAATCCGTCTGAAATTTCAAAGTCCTTCATCTAGTATATTGATCTTACTAGAATTAATCTAGAATTAATTGAAAATTGTGAATTAAGAAAGCTGCTATCGAAAGGGTATAAATATAGATTAAATAACAACAACGACAAAAATAAAATTTACAGTTCGTTATATAATAACTTAAATGATTACTTTAGTAAGCTGATTAATAGTGCAAGCTCGAATATATCTAAGATAAAAATTAGGAAAGATTATATATTTGATAAAATTAGAAATAAAATGAAAATAACAAACAATTATAAAAGGAAAGATAAAATTAATAAAGATATGTATAAATAACTTACTAAATTAAAGGATAACTATATAATAACAACTATTGATAAAGCTAGTAATAACTTTGTCTTCATATGCAAAAAGCTTTATTATGATATACTAGTGAAAGAGGCTAATTCTAATGATTTAAATGTAAATCCAGCATATGAACGTAGTGAGTTGAGTTTAGAAACAATTATTACAAGTCACTGTTCTATAATGGATAAAAAGGGTATAAAGGTTGAATCAGATAATAAAACTATACCTATATTATATTGGAATCCAAAATTACATAAAAATCCAATAAAACCTAGGTTCATATATAGTGCGTTTAAATGTACATTAAAACCACTTTCTGTCTATATGAATAAAATACTTAAAGTAATTAAAGCACATTTTAAAAAATATTGCAAGGTAATCGAAATTAATACTGGTATAAAACACTATTTCAGTATTAATTCTACAAAAGAATTTTTAGAACAGACAAAAGTAACAAATTTTCAAAATATAAATAGAAACGTTAGTAAAATTAATTAATCTTATATTCGGAAAAAGATATACATATATATGTTATAATAATTATAACGAATTATAGAATCCTTAAATATTTTGATAAATCAAAATTATTTAAAAGTAGGGACATCTATATTTAGACAAGTAAAAGGTGTTCCAATGGGTGGTAATAGTAGCCCAATTATAGCTGACTTGTTTTTAAGCTTTATAGAATATGAATTTGTTCATAACTGTGTAAAAAATAAATCTAAACAATATAAATATATGAAATATATGTTTCGATACATTGATGATATATGTGTATTTAATTCTAATAATTTTTATTCAATTAGTGAGCATATTTATCCAGAAAGCCTTATTCTTAACAAAACCAATATTAATGATAAAGAAGGTGTATATCTAGATATGAACATTAAATTAACATTAACTAAAACTACTATTAATTTATATCGTAAAGATGACATATTTAAATTTACAAGAAACATATTTTTGCATGAGCATTCATGCATACCATATAATATAAAATATAATACATTAAATAATGAAATTTTAAGAATTGCAACAATTTGTAATGATATTGGCTTTCTTAAAAATCATTTAAATAATTTAATAGATACATATTTTAAACTAGGTTACTATAAAAATAACATCAAGCAGAAAATAGTAAAATATATAAATCAACACAATAATATAAAGAATAAATTTAAACTCTTAAGTGGCAAATTTTTATGGATGAATAATAAATAATATACTTTGCATTAGAATAAGATACTAGATAGTTATTTCAGAGGAAATACATCATTAGCATGTATTTGGCCCGCTGCTATGTTGGGTAGAGGAGTTAGGGGCCGAAACCTGATAGCATATCAGTTCCTCCTGATGACCTCTAATTCTTATTCTGATACAACGTCTGTTATTTATTAGTCAATTCATAAAAATGACGTTTATTTTAAATTTTATTTTTTATTATTATTTTTTAACTTGATTAAAATTATAGAAAATCTAAAAACAATTATTAATTTTATTATTTAATTATTAAATTTTGATTTAGCATTATTATGTTTTGTTTATTTTATAATTATATAACAATACGTAGACTCAGTTAGCTGATTTAATTTACTCTTCTAGTCAATCCACGCTAATGCATTTGTATGCTTTTAACTTTGTTTGCTATTTTTGAGTTTCACTATTTATGTAGCTGTTGTTTGATGACCGTGAAACTAAATGTGCATCTCAAAATAAATATAATTACGATTACTCGATAATATAATCGATAAATCGACGGTATGTTTTGCGTTATATTTTTCGAATGGCTACTATTTCTCCATTACTGCTATACAGTCATTCTTAATAACATGTAATTACGGCTGATTCACTAATTTATTAATGTTGCTATATATAATTATTCAGTAAATTTGATGCACTTTTGTTGTTTCTCAATTTTATAAGAATAGTGTTTAATGTCGAGTTTTAGTAATTTTCAAAATTTTTAAGTTGAGAAACTACTATAATTCAGATCAGCTAACAGTGTTTATATACTGTTAGTATATAAACAAACTGTATATATCAAACTCGCTAAATTCTCTAACTGAAAATTTTTTAAACTTTGAAACTTTAAGATTTTTAAACTTTAAGATTTTAAATTTAATAGTTTTATGTATATTGAGAATATTTGTCGGTGTCACAGACAATATTTGTATAGGCAGAAAAGCACTTGCCGTTGGAGACAAGTAGAAGATATAAAGTAAAGGCCATCTAATGCGTTTAATAATCAATTAAATTATGTAAAACGAAATATCTAATTGGAGTAAACTTCACCATGTTTAGACACGTCATCGATTATTTTTATAAAAATACTTATAGCTTATAAGTTTATAAACATTAAAAAAGTTTTAATTAATATTGATTAACATAGCCTTATCTAAGCCACATGATAATTCACTAAAAAGGAAAAAGTAAGTGAAACAATTATATTCTAAAAAGTCATAATATTTTTGATAGCTCCTGCTATCAAATTTACGAGTTTACAAGCATTTTTACCCTGAACGTAATGTTGACTCACCCGCCACTCCCCCTATGCGAATCTGCAATACCGGAGTAGTCGTTACAGCCAACTCGTTCCAGTACGCTCTTCACACTTTTTCGCTGCCGTCTGCTGAATGAAATGATTGCTTAAACCCAACTTATCTGAAATACTTACTAGGATATACAATCGGTCCTTGAGCTTACCGCGTTTTTAAAACTTTGTGAGCTTGGCCATCTTAGTTTTAAAAGATAATCTAGTTGACAGTGTCGCGTCGGTAATATGCGGTGCGGAATAGCTCGCTTTCAAAATTAAATATGGCGGTGTTCGTTCGATAGCCGTCTGGTTTACCATCAGACGCATCACTGCATCTGATGGTGAATTGCTGGGAAGTACACACAATTTGGACCGTTGATGCCCAGATCTTAAAACGTTCGTCACATAGCTATTAAGAAACTCATTTAAATAACCTTGACTGCAACTGGAATCTTTTCGAGACTAGTACCAGTTACTCTCTCTAGATACAATAAAAACGCCCAAACGAAGAAACGCTATTTTTGTTTTGGGATTTTACTTGTTCATACACGTTGGCAACATCTTACTTTACACAGTCCGTGTTAGCTATTGGTTCCTTCGATAAATTCGCAAAGATTTGGAAGCGTACACATTTTAGCGCCTTGTACTAGTGCCAATATCGTTTTATGTCTTTAGCCACTAAGACGCTTAGCGCTATGGAACCCTGTGCAAAATCATTTTCCCATGCATTTAGAAAAATTATTATGGCGATCGGTGACAAGCGGTCGTTCACATGACATATTCAGCGAATGGAAGACATATCATTGACAATATTTCGAAATGCTTGTTTTTATTTTTATTGAGATATTTTTTGTTTTGTTAAGGATGAAGCTTTCGAACTGCATTTTAACAAAATACACAACAGATATGGACGTGTTACGATTGTCAGTTTGGTAAGCAAATGTTGTTTCAATCTAATAACTACATGCTCTATTCTAACTGCTAAATTTAATCATCAGATAATTTCAATATCCTCTTATATATCTAGCTCATTTGACAATATAGATAAAGTTTATATGCGGAAGATTGATTGATTGTAACTCCTAATATGCGATCCTATAATTGTGTCAAAAGAAAAATATGGCTTAATCTATCTATTTAAACTTAGCAAATATTTATTTAAACTTGCTTTTGTCCGTGTTGTCGCCGATATATTTTTAATCATTTATGTACTTTTCAATACATACCTGTACATTTTTAAATATCATGATAACCATGTTTTTATTATGTGTCTCAATACAACCTTGTGCTTTTTGGGCCGTCAATGTTTTCTAAAATTCATGAATTGAAATTGCTATTCTAGATTAATAAAGATTACATCAAATACTCAGCAAATATGTCTTTTTAGATGGATATGTAAATGAATTTAGATTAAAAAATTTAAATTCTTTGTAAAAGTAAATTATATTTATAATAATCAAACTCTTAGAACTTGATTGGGATTTAAATTTATTGAAATTACTATTAGTATATAGCGAGATATAAGATAATTTTTACCTATTCTTTTTCGTATTTGGCTCTAAGTTTTAAAGGAATTAGTAAAAAGTATGTACAGTTTCAAAAAAATTCTTTTAAAATTAAAAGTTTAAAAAATATTTACAGGTGGAAGTTTAATGTATTAAAGTCATTTTAATAATTAAAAATACATTTGTACATTATCGACACTTTAGTTTTAAGGTAATTCTGGTTTACGCTAGAAGTCATATTTCCATCGAATATGTGTTACATTTCTTGACTTTATTGCGTGGTACAGTTACCAAGCATTTCGCACTTTTTGAGTTACTTTTGATTAATATGTGGTTTGTAAAAATATTATTTCCAAGCACAAGAGAGTGTTGTTTTACCTACAGCTTAGATATTAATATGCATTATGTTATTACACATCTTTGTATTGTATGCATACAGCTTTAGCTGTTCACTCACTATTTTTAGATTGATCACAATGGATCTGAAATGGGACTAAGTGATATTTATCGCAACCTTGCTACTCGGACACCACAACTTATATACCGTGAATTCGATTTTCATTATCACTCAGGTCAAATCGAAAAATGCACAAATATTCTTCTAGATATGGTAAAAGATCCAATAGATTCCGGCGGGTATGTATTTTTTTTCAATTTGCTTAATTCAAAATTTCATGAAAATATACGCTCATCTAATTGTGCAATATAATTAATTTAATTCTCAGCGTTATTCTAATATTTTACAAATAGATGCGTTTTACATGCCATAAATATAAAATATAATTTTATTACAAAATAAAGGTTAAATTTCAATAAATTTGATAAAAGCGAATACTATAATTATGTTATACTCGACATGAAAGCGCGGTTAAATTTAACTATTAATTGTCACGATTCTCTTAAGTACAGTGAATAAGGTCCTATATAGCGTATCGAATTTCGATTTAACCTAATACTAAGTCACGGTATAATGTGATGCAGTATACGTATCGATAATCGTGAAAACCTATTAGCGAATTAGCAATAATGATTCTTGAAAAAGCCATGTTCTTTCGCAAGATTTAATATCCTTCTTAATTACATGTCAATTAGCACACTGCCACACCTCGTTTGGTTTATTCTTTAAGTATTACGTAAACTGTGCACGTAAAACACCCATTGTCTATGAATCAACTAAATACTTTAACAGGATAAAATTTAATATCATAAAAATAATGTCACCCTGTTCTATAAGTATCAAACTCGCTAATGTGCGATTGATGTTAGAAAATAAAGTCATTTTATATTTCAAATTATATACTAGTTTTTTATATATGAATTTTTTCAATAGTTATTGTGTAATCGATATCGATACGGGCAAAATTAAACAACTACAGACCGGTATCATTCGTACTAACTGTATGGATTCGCTTGATCGAACTAATGTTGTTCAAAGTATGATCGCCAAAGTTATTCTTGAAAAGCAGATGACTTTAATAAATAACAATATCCTGTTTCGATACAAAGACAGTGGAATAGCTTCTGCTAAATTAATCAAAGATGACGGAACTATAAATCTACCGGAATTTGACATATATCTCAATCAAGCATTTCTAAACGGTAATTTTCTAAACATTGCTTTAATAGCAACCAGTTTTTAAGATACATTCAAAAGTAGTTCAGTTTTTTTTAATTGCTTTAATTACCTTTTAATCACAACATCAGAAATTTAATTCTTAATTGCTATATGGCGACGTGCGGCACCCTCAAAAATCAATTTATCTGACATTAAAATATCACCAATGGGTTAAATAAAAAGCTTTAGATATCACATACCGTAAAAGTATATTTAGGTGTTTAAACACTTGTATGCATCTTTAAGTTCGATGACAGAAAATAAATTTTTTGATCGGTTATCTATGCATTTCGTAATAGCATTTAGTGGAAATTAATTTTCTCTGTTAAACGTTTTAAATGCTATTGTATATAATATATAATATAATATATAATATAATATATAATATAATATAATATATCTACGTAAATATCAAGTAATCGATTTTTGTAGTAAACTTTGGGATTTTCTAATTTCGCACTAGAAAATAGCGTTTTTGAAGTTGACACTAGAAAATAGCTTTAAGTTAGTACAAGAAAATAGCGTCTTCTATTTAAAGCATTATAAAATAGCGTCTTCTACTTTAACAAGGAAATAGTATCAAATTTATTTAAATTAATTTAAATTTAAATACATGTGCGCACATTATATAGGCATATTAAATGCTAACAATTTTTATTCAAAAGTGAACAAATTTATCCAGGTAGCCTTATTCTTAACAAAACCAATATTGATGATAAAAAATGTATATTTAGATATGAACATTAAATTAACATTAACTAAAACTACTATTAATTTATATCGTAAAGATGACATATTTAAATTTACAAGAAACATATTTTTGCATGAGCATTCATGCATACCATATAATATAAAATATAATACATTAAATAATGAAATTTTAAGAATTGCAACAATATGTAATGATATTGGCTTTCTTCAAAATCATTTAAATAATTTAATAGATACATATTTTAAACTAGGTTACTATAAAAAAAAAGATTTTCCTCATAAAAGATCTTGAGGGGCAATTATATACTCGAAATACCCACTATATATATATGGAATCCAAAGAGGATCTGGGAGATACTTTAGATAAGCATACAAGATATATATAAATATTATATAGTTAAAATATTATTGATCAGTAACTACATACAATATTGAGTGGAACTTCCACTGAAGAAGGGCTGTGCTCGAAAGCTATGGAAATTTAAATAATATACACTGTTTTTTTTGCAAGAATAGTGTTAGTTTTAACTAAACAACCAACTATATATAGTCATCTATATCAGCAAAATGTCATTAGTAATGCTTTATACTTATAAGCTAAAAGAGCTATCAAGTGTACATCGATTACGATAAAAAATTTACAAAATTATTATTTTCTTTAAATAACAAAACATTGTCAAGATACTCAAATAACCGAATGTGAATGTTTGATCTCATGTTGTTATACGGATGTCAAACATTTATTGTTGTTGTGTTATATTCAGAATATATATCCTTTAAATTATATTTTTACAATTTTTATAGTTATTACCGGAACCCTTTTTGGATAATACAATTATTAAAAAACACATTAGTGCTTATTCTTAAAGTAATAAAATAAATTGTTCAAGTACCTGTAAGCAATGAGTAAGTAATTATCAAACTTAATTTTTAAAGAGCGTTACATCATTATACCACGTTTAGTTATTTTAAGTCTCAACTAATTATTGGTGATAAAGAGGACATACTCACAATCTATTTTATTATCTAAAATAGTTTAATCCAGTAGAACACAACACATTAGGACATACATACAAATGTCAATTTGTTTCAAATAAAAACAAATTAATATTAAATAATTGTAATTAAATATTGGACATCGTTTTAATTTTCCGGGTCATAACTTGTTTGAACTCTGTAAACAGGGCGTAGGAGAGTAATGCATGGTAAACTCAAGTAAATTAAATTTGATACATTCTATAGAGGGTCGTAATAATTTTATGACATAAACATTCGAAAGCTAAAATAGTGTTTAAGACAGAAAAGCAGATTTCATGATATTTGGTCTACTTCAATTATTATAAGACAAATATTACTAATATCAGCTACGAATTCTAACAAATTTTGATTGTATAAAGTTAAAAGCATAAACAGCTAAAAAACACTAACGACGAGCAGTCTGTAATCAGGTTTCCTTGCAGTTTTTTCCAAAGTTTTTGTAAGTGGTTCGCTTCCCACTACATAATTACCGACAAGCAAATCTATTGCATCCTTTAATAAACATACATAATTACAATATAAGAATTAAAACGAACAAATTTACCTGCCGAAATCCATCTCCGAAATTATTGTATACATATCGAGCTAACGAGTTATAACCATCATTTAACCGACCTTCCATCGTTCGCCTACCAGTCTTCGTATAATCTGTTTTCATTGCACAAGTGCCGGAGTACTGAATACTGAGTGCGTCTGCATTACCAGCCCAGACTAAAAATAAAAACAAAATAGAAGAACAATACTGTAATTGACTTTGCAATTTAAAAATACGAATAATAAATATAAAATAGGAAACATATGGAAGTATTTTAATCTTACGGATACGTAATAGCAAGTTGGTTGCCATAATTAAGAATATTAGCAATACACAAAATCACAATTATACAGAGGTATCCCCAAATACACAACCCTTATTTACAAATTTATATCGTCATTTCAACGGTATGATTTGTAGATTAATATTTAAATATTTAAAGAACACGTGAATATTTGTTGTAGCAAACGAAGACATTAATTGCTTCAATAATAAAAAATTTATTATTGAAAAAAAATAATTACTTTGGCAATTAGTATCTTCTCATATATAAGTAGAAGCTAAACTTAAACAACCTACCCATCTTTATATTGTCAAAAATACGTTGTAATCAATGTGAATCTTATTATTTTAGCAGCCCGATTACAAATTTACATGAGCCAAATAATCCCAGAGGCAATAAAAATATTAAACTCTCAAAATAATTAAATATAAAAACTTTTATATTTCAATGGCTTATATTTGTTATTAACCAAAATGTATTAAAGAAATTTATAAAATTTTCAAAATATAATGATGCTACGAAACAATGTAGTTTTGAATAAACATTATAAAAAAGTGTGAATGTGAAAGAAAGTTTCAAGGAGACAATATAAAGTAGTACTGAAAAGATTTAGGAAAGAGTTAATTCCTAGATTAAATATGATAGTATTTAAGATTAAAGATTTAGCCAAATTCATTAAAACATCAATGTAATTTCTATAAGAACAAAGAATATAATGTATGTCGTAAAGTTTTTCAAAATGATAACAAACAATTTAAAATGTAAACATACTGAAAACATTGAAAGTTAAATGAAACTAAAACCAACAATAATACATGTCGAACAAGAACGTTTGTAGGCTCAATCTTAGACCGGCAGTTAAATATAAACAAAAATCAGATTACTTAAATAAGTCTACGTATTTTATACTATTTATAAATTAAAAATAATACTAAATAAAGAATAATTAAGTAATTATAATACATTAAATAATAAATAATTATAAATAATAAATTATTATATAAAATTTTATATAATTTATATCAAGTTAAACTTTAAAAAAATCTATGTTATATTAATTCAATAATAAATAATATACGATGTATAAATAATAAAGATTAGAGGTTATCAGTAAGAACTGCTATGTGTATAAGGTTTCGGCCCATATTCATCAACCCAATATAGCAGCGGGGCCAAATGCATGCTAATGACGTATTTCCTCTGATGAAATTTGCTTATCTAATGTATCTTATACTAATGCAAAGTATATTATTTACTATCTATAAACATTTTCCACTTTAGAGTTAAAATTTATATTTTATAATATCTTAAAAATCTATACATTTAACTATTTTTTGTTTTATTTTTTTATTATA
>WNNJ02000442.1:0-140130 GCA_012934845.2 Pomphorhynchus laevis
AAATTTCCGTAAGGAAGCAGCGATTTGGGATCGATTTGGACAGATTCCATATATAAATAGCTAAGAATTAATAGAAACCGACACAGTCTCTGTGTCGGTTTCTTTTTATCCTTAGCTATATATATATATATATATATATATATATATATATATATATATATATATATATATATATATATATATATATATATATATATATATATATAATATATAATATATATCAAGTGTGCTTATTTTCTGAGCAAATTCTCAGTATTAAACAAAAACAAAGTGAATGATTTCATGATCTTACGAGCTGTAGACTATACTCCGGCAAGTATAGAAAGACGATGTAAAAATTATAAAACCCAAACCATTAAATAATATATTAACATTATAAGATTAAAATCAATTCTTCAATTAATATTTAAGCATTAGAAGCGTTTTTAAATAAATATATAGCAATTTATAGTTTCAATGACTTGATGAAATTAATTCCAGTTATCAGTATAACTATGAATTTAAAGTAAATATATTATAAAGTCTAGACAAGTTTCGACAAATTATGCATTCATTTGCAAAAACAAGTGCTCAACGGTGCATTCTAAACATCGCAGCCAATAATCATGACAATTTTAACAAAGTAGTAATCTTGATAATTAGAAATTCGACTCCAAACTACAAATATTTTTACAATCAAATTTATTTTAAGAAAATTAGAAAAATGTTAAGACATTAAATTATTTAGTTGATTTTAAAATTTTAAGAGAGAATTTATTTATTTATTTATCTCTTTAAAATTTTAATAAATTATATGCACAAGATTTAAACCATATATTTGTTAATTTTTGTGGTTGTATTAAAATCTGAAAAAGCGTCATACAGAATATAAGTATGCCGGCTTAATTTCACAAAAAATGACCAATAAGACTTAATTTTATCAATATTTTTGTAAAAGACGACGACGGGTTTTTAAATCACATATTTTTGTGTTGCCCAGCGGTAATGTTGGGTCTAGGAATAGGGACCCAATCCCTATAACATGGTAGTTATTACTGATGCCCACTAATCTTAATTATAATACATGGTTTGCAAAAACAAGTGCCTCTAATTCTTATTCTGATACAACGTCTGTTATTTATTATTCAATTTATAAAAATGACTTTTATTTTAAATTTCAATTTTTTATTTTAACTTGATTTAAATTATAAAAAATCTTAAAACAATTATTTACTTTATTATTTAATAATTAAAATTTGATTTAGTATTATTATGCTTTGTTTATTTTATAATTATATTAAATATTTAGACTCGATTAGCTGATTTAATTATATACTAATCAGTTCATAAATCAGATTACTTAACTGAGAGTAACTTAATAAATTACTTAACTAATTTATTTATTAATAAATAAATTAAAAAGGAAGTATCTTGATCTTTAAAAAGGAATTTTCATAATTCAATATTTTTATAATATACTAATATATTATGTATGTATTAAAATTTAGATTATATGTAATCAAGAGGAACTGATTTGCCATCAGGCTTCGGCCCCTATTCCTCGAAGGGACATAGAAGCGGACTAAATATGTGCTAATGATGCATTTTCTCTTGTAATGTTATTATTAGAGAAATATCTTATTCTAAGATAATTTGTTTTTATCCATAAAATATTCCGCTTGACAGTTTAAAATTGCTTTCAAATATATTTTGATAATTTATAAATTAGAAAAATATTGTGTTTGATGTTTTATAGTATAATAAAAAAATTACAACAATTAATAATACCGTACCAGCACATAGTTTTAGTATTTCTGAGTGTTCGTATTACCTGGAAAACAAGTAATATGAAAAAATAATTTTTACAATAAAATGTAAAAGTTCATAAGCATAAAGAACAAAATTAAGTTTTAAAACATTCTTGCCCTTAAGAATCCGGATTATATAAAAATCTTACGATTAAAATATTTACATTTTTTGCATTTATACATAGTACAAAATACGTAGTCACTAAGTTAACTGATCTGTTGGAAAAATTGACTAATAAACGAAAAAGTGAAGTTTACTTTTTTAAACATTTGTAGGCATTATAATGATAGTAGTGTTGCTTAAATTATCTAATTATGTTTATAGGACGGGTGATCTTCAAGATGATGATCTGACTAGAGTTGTTTGTACGCCAAGTCAATTTACAGATTTTATGCATTCACCTGAGGGTGTATTTAATAGCATGAACCAAAGTGCACTTTCATTCAGTAGTAGTAACAGCCTCAGTAGCGGTAGAAGTACTTATCCATATCAAAGAATAGACAGTCAAAAAAAGGGGCCTCTTGAGGACATTTTTACGCTTCTTGAAGGTCACAACAACAGGGATAATGAAACGCAAGGTTCAGACAAATCTTGCTTAGCATTTAATCAAATTCAGGAGGACGCTTATGAAAACGATAACCGCAACAAGTTATTATATTCAACCATCTATGATTGCAATGATGCTGCAATGATGTCGATAAATCACATTGATGAAGCCGATACGGACTATGAAGACTTTGTGGATGAGGCTATACAAAGAACTATCAATTCATCGAGATATATAAACTCACCTTCGATCGTAGATACATACAGTATTTCTAGTGACAATGTATTGTCCCCTACTAATTTATCCGTTCTATCTGAGTCGTCTCAGCCGTCCTCGTCTATTAATGGCGATGTGCTTTCTCGACGAAAAAATTCTGCCAAGTGTAGTAGTAGCGGTTGTTGGAAACGCAAAACAAAGGCTACAGACGACAATCATCAATTGCTTCTTCACTATCATAATTCAGTACCGAATATAGGTGAATGTAGCAGTCGCAAGAATGCCACACTTTATAACGATTTCAGAATAGAATCAGTTGAAGTTGCAAAGGAAAATCTAATTTCGTTACATCATTCTTCAAAGTACGATATTCACTCAATTTTTAATTCTTCGAAAGATCGATTCGATGTCTGCAGTGATAGCAGCAGCAAATTCAATTACAACTGCCATCGATCTCCATCGTCGCTAGGATATCAACAACAGAAGGACAAAACCGTCATCAATGTTATTCCGTCGTGCATTAATAACAGATTAAACGAAAAGGCAACTGACAAAAATAATCGAGTGCATTTAGCTTGTGCAGTATGTGGAGATAAGAGTAGTGGTAAACATTACGGTCAACATACGTGTGAAGGTTGCAAATCGTTTTTCAAACGTAGCGTTCGGAGAAATATGAACTATATATGCCGTGGAAACGAAAAATGTACTGTTGACCAATATCACCGAAATCAATGTCAGTTTTGCAGATTTCAGAAGTGCATTAATGTTGGAATGAGGAGAGATTGTAAGTACTGAATTTTTACGATTTAAAAAAAATAATTTCAAATATTTTAATGTAAATTAGAACAAATTTATGGTTGATTAATACCTTAGACCACCACCTACGCTACTGAATATAGTGTATCTAATAGAGAAAACGAGAGCACGTCTTGCGATTTAATTACATTTAGTACAGAAATTTCAAATTTAATTAATTCTAAACATTTTTACGAGCACAAATTCATGTGATAGGAAAATAGTATTGTCTTGACGAAGGTAAGTCGATTTACCCGTATATTTTAAATTTATGAAAAGTTTGTCTACACTTAATCGTTAAGTAGAACCGCTGAATCCGTTAATATAATACATTCCTAGGTTTAAATAATAATTTTTATTATTAATTTGAGCTGAAAATTGCTGGATAAATAAAAGTATATATTTCAATAATAACTTTTAAATTAAGAATTGTCTAATTATCTGCATCTAGTCTGAACATACAATTAAACTCGTAAATGATTTTGGTTCTCTTAAACGTATTAAACAGTTTTTGTTATCTGCTACAGAGTAATATTAAAGACGCCGAATGTTTATGCTGCAAATTAGCGAAATTAACTAAATCAATTATTACATTTTAAAAGCAGAAATTAATTAATTTTAAGGATAATTAGAATAAATGTAATAACAACTTTTTACGAAGAAGAATACATCATATAACATGACAATACATAAATGATTTTATTAACATTGATGTTCCGCAAAAAATCTATGTACATAATTAATTACACTTTTATACTAAATTTAATTTAAAAGTAAAATACATTTATCGTATCGACAATACATTGTATTTTGGTGCCAACGTAATAAATATGACATAACTAAATTTAATAGAATGTAATGTGATAAACAGGTACTTAGCTATGCTAAGGTGTAAGATTATCGAGTTCTAACCTAATTTCCATTTAATAGAACTCATTTTAATAAATTCACATCATTTACAAATTATATCGTATAGTTTGAAAATATTTCTGTTTAATATTTCAGTATTTTTAGAAATGAATTTTAATATTTTTATTAATCGCTTTTTATGTACGAGTGTACCTGACCATATATTGGATTATCTATATTAAATATAAATATCTTTTGTGATAAGAAAATTATTTTTAAATACTTTTATAAAACTAAATTGTATCGTTTGGTTATCCTCGTACTTTGGGTGTTACATGTACTAACTTTATGATATAAAATTCTTTATTTAAAAGTAATTATTAAGATGTTTTTTAAATTTAAGCTTCAATTATCAGCTTAAATTAATAATAAATATATAAACAGTCATTGTTTAAACCGCGAAACCTAGTCTATTGAGAAATTCAATTCAACACTCAATGCCTAAGGTAGAATAGCGTCCCACTCCCACATCCGCTACTGCAATTGAGCAATGATAGCTACTGCCCCGAGAATGGCCGATTTGGCGATTGTGCGATAATCTTATTCTGACCATAGACAATCAATTCAGTATAAGCGTTTTGCTACTACACTGGGGTAATTATATAAGTTGATGTGTTATTTATTTTTATTTACCCATATCAGCCTTATATTTCAAGTAATTTTGAATATTTAATGGAAATGTTTCAAGATTTAATTTAGTTCAAAAGCCATAATTACAAATAAAGTAATATTGTAGTAATAAATCAAATCAGCTAACTGAGTCCACGTATTAAATATTAATATAAAATAATAAATAAATAAAAATAAATAAATAAATAGAATTAATAATAATGCTAAATCAATAAGTCAAAATTTTAATAATTAGATAATAAATAATTATAAATAATTGTAATAAGATTTAATATAACTAAATCAAGTTAAAATAAAAAATGAAATTTAAAATAAAAGTCAATTTGTATGAATTGACTGAAAAATAGCAGATGTTGTATTAGAATTAGAATTATATGTTATCAGGAGGAACTGCTGTGCTATTAGGTTTCGGCCCCTATTCCTCTAACCAACATAGCAGTGATAATTAAATCACGTCAAATTAAATCAAGATACTATATTGTAATAAAAAACCTAAAATATAATAAAAAAAACTTAAATTATGTTTTAGTGAATATCATTTATATATATTGAGGTTAATCACACTTTAGCAGGATTAAACCTGCTCATTTTACAATCAAACTATCATCCGGAAATAATTTTAATCTTTGCATAAATATTGAGCCTATATATTTTATCCGCATGTTTGATGAATACTAAAAATATGAGGAATGCATAAAATATTTGATCATCTGCGTCTAATTTGAACATAAATACTTTTGTTACTAAATGCCGGTGTTAGTCTATTAAAGAATGACCCGCTTTGAACGTGTTGAATAGTATCACATTTAAATATAAATGTAATGTGTTTATGTGTGAAAACATTCGATTCCGTTAAAATTCTTCTCTAGAGGACGTCCCCCAGAGCAAAGGCTAAGGTTTCTCAAGCTCTTCGTCTCTCGATTACCCAGCATAGTCCGCGTCGATTGGACTCTTCGGGGGGGGTGAAAGACCCCGGGTGGTTCAGTCGAAGGGCGGCGTGTTGGATTGGCTGTGGGGCTCAGATCCCACTGGACCTGAGGCCATGAAGATGATGGAAGAAGTAGACAAGTTTTTCCGGAAGACGATGATTTCTGATTTCTGACGTTTCTTTTTTCCTATTTTTGTTTTAATTCTATTTAACCTATGTATTATTTTTGTTAAGAAATCATTATTATTAAAATTCTTACACTTACTCGTCGAGACATTATTGCTGATTTGCATCGTGATCGCTGAGGTATAATCGTATTTATATTCTTAAACGAGTTTCCTACGATCACTACTTGTGGATACCACTATTATCATTCGTCGTATTCAATTTCTAGGATGTTCACTTTTACACAAATAGTAAATGTGTATCAAAAAACAGTAGTGGTAAATATGTCTACGTCTCGAATTAAAAGTTATATTTTGTATGACTACACTTCATCATACATATGTCTAGACTATTTGAAAACATATCACCTTTTGCATTTTTCAAATTCAAATATTTATCATTTCTTTACTGACGACATAAATTTGACTAAACCGATCATCTAAAATTAGATGAAAGAATGACATCAATGCTATCTTATAATTAAATTTGCTTTAGACTATATAATTATATATAGTTATTACTAATAAGTAAACGGGTAATTGGACATGACTGGGTGTCGGAAACCTTCACAGTTCATTAGCAATCAAATCCCTAGACCAGTTTCTGCTTATTGAGCTTCATAAGCGGGGTTCATATTTAAAGAGTGTTCAGGGATCCTCCACCACAGTTAAGAAGAGTTCATCACAAGGATGATTACAAGAAACCTTTAAGTCCACAGGCGATCACAAAAGTGATTCGGAATTATACTATATAAATATTATTGCAGCCTTCCCCGGATCGCAGAGCGATACGGCATTATAGTTGTTACTAATAAGTGAAAGGGGGAATTGGACATAACTGGGTAATGAAAACCATCAGTCATATTAAATCTTCACAGTCATAATGTAATGCCGAATCTTTTTTGTGACCGCCTATGGACTTGAAAGTTGTCTTGTAATAATCATCCTTGTGATGAACTCTTCTAAACTGTGGTGGAGGATCCCTGAATATTCTTAAAATTTGGAACCTACTGATGAAGCTCAATAATCAGAAACCGGTCTAAGGATTTGATTGTTGATGGACTGTGATGGTATTCAATATCCATTTATGTCAAATTCCCTCGTTTACTTATTAGTAATAACAATAATGCAGTATCTCTGCGATCCGGGGCAGGCTGCAATTATATATATTGTTATTGCGAAAAATCGCTTGAAACTGTGGTCCAGGAGCCAAAGCTGGCTACGATTGATTGTTAATCCATATTTACTGCTAAATAACTGAACTTCGATCATCAGCTCCATCAGTCTAATGTATCACTCCGAGACGTGCCTAACCACCCAGCAGTCATTGTCAGTCGGATGAAGTGGTTAGAGTGCGTTTTGACTGCTTTTGTGATTACTATATAGACCAGCAATTCCTCACTATGCTAGACAAAGTTCAGATGCAGAAAGCGTTTTTACTGGCTTGTTGCGTGTGTGGACCTTCTAGTTATTCTTTATACAAGGCACAGATGCGTATATGTTGATTACGAGGGTGCTGAATTTCTTACAGGATTCCAAAAGGAATGCATTATTTTACATATTGTTATCGCGAAAAATAGCTTGAAACTGAGATCCCAAAGCTGGCTACGATTGATTGTTAATTCATATCTTGTGAGAAATTCAGTGCCCTCGTAATCAACATATACGCATCTGTGCCTTATAAAAAGAATAACTAGAAGGCTCCCACACGCGACAAGCTTGTAAAAACGCTTTCTGCGTATTAACTTGGTCTAGCATATTAAGTAATTGCTGGTGTCTTAATAGTAATCACAAAAGCAGTCGAAACGCACCCTAACCACTTTATCCGACTGACGATGACTGCTGGGTGGTTAGGAACGTCTCGATGTGATACATTAGACTGATTGAGCTGATAATCGAAGTCCAGTTATATATAATATATGTGATTAGTATTGATATAGCAATAAAGCGAAATGTCTAGTTTGTTCTTTACTTTACCAATTTACTAATCACATATATTGTAAATTTGTATTCAAATAATGGATCCTAGTCATCAATTTAACGAGAATTTAATTATATGTAGTAGTAGAGCCTGATTTATATATAATATAATTTGTAGTTACAATAGCCCTGGGACACCAAGTGGTGTACTCGTAAATAAATCACTATGTTTTCTTCAAAAGGAGGCATAAACACCTAGCAGTATCCTATATATCCTCATCAGACCAAGAAATAGAACCGAATTATTCTCGCAATATTCAAAGTCGCTACGTATGCCCAGTCATCCTATGTGTGACGACAAACTTCCATAACGGTAGACACAACTACCTCTCGTTTCCTTTTTTCCCATTAGACTCATATATGTATTTAGCGTTAGAAAAATTAAATTACCGAGTGAAAAAGTTTTCACTAAGTTATTTAATTTGCCAATTGCTATATATATTGACTGAAAAACATCATACTGATAAAAATATAAAATAATTTGACTGGATTAAGATCCTTGTGAGAATCTTAACGTTGTCGAAGTAAACAATTTGTCTCGGGTCTTTTGTTGGTTACTGTTTTGATAGTTTATTGGTAAAAGCATGTAATCAGATAACGTTTGCAGATTTTATTATCAAACACCAATTTCAATATATAGGATAAAACTATTTTTTGCGATCCCAAATTCTCATTTATTTCAGTGAACCTTTTACAACCTCATAAGCCTTATAAAATTTAAATAATTATCGTTTCAAACAGATTGATTAGTTTATAAAAACTTTTCAATAGTTTAATAAATATAGTTATTTATTGACTAGGCTGTAAAAAACGTGACAGTTTTAAATATTATCAAATCAAACTCAATAATGGACAAATAACAGGCTTCAATTATCCTATATGTTATAGTTCATAGTACTAATATTAGACATAGTACTAATATTATACTAATATTATATTATTGGTACTTATATCAAATTACTAATACTATACATGTAGTACATAGTACATGTATGTTTATCATATGAACATGTCTTCTACAATAGAGTTGCAATATGCGCTTAATATTCTAATTACGCTAAACTATTAGTTCTAGTTGTGGTCGTTTTGTTCTCAGAAAGTCCACTGAAACTTCTCGCTGATCGATGAACATGAATTACATTTCCTTATAGGGTCTTCAAAACATCTAAAGGTTTTAATAAACTTTTTTTTGCTGCTAATATTTATAAAGGCTATTATCATATAAATCCGGATTTATATTTCGATTAAGAATTCATGTAATATTTAATCACTCAATCTTCTGTTTATCAACGCCTATTAGTTTAGCCTTGTTTCTTCATTTGCTAATAGCTGAACATTAGTATATTAAATGTCACAGAATCGCATCTTCATACCGATGCGAATCAAATAATCTTATGGATAAAAAATAGTTCGTCATTTGATTCTTACAGTTTGATAACGGAATAGTCATTTTTGGATATATCCATATTTATAGAAGGCTTATGAATGATACAATATGTCTTATAGAATCTAACGGAAAAGAAACATTGAAAATCACAACACTATGTAAAGATGCATACAAACATATGTGATAGTATAGAAAAATACTAGTGATGCCTTTGATCTCAATCTGTTGACAGCATTATGTTCGCGATCTGAAAATTCAATACTTAACTTCAGTTATAAGATCTGATTTTAAATAACTTCTATTGGCAATAAAAACACTTAGGCCATTATGGCCATAATTATGGCTACTATGGTTTATCCTTTTTATGAGCATTTTTTGTATATATTGACGCTTACATTTCGCAAACAAATTTCATAGTAAAGATCAATCGACAATGTATCGCAATTACAAGACACTTATGCGTTTTATATAGCTCTATATCACATTTATCACCTTTCAGGAAGCAAATTCTAATTTCCGATAATCTTGAGGAGACTTCTTTGAATATGACGCGTCTTGCATAGTGCTACTTGTCGTGTCATATTAACGTTTTCACTTGTGGCTATTATGCGATTATTCTAGTATTCGTTTTAGCAGGTCATTTTGAGTAAACCCCTCGATACCTTCAATGGTTTGTCCTTCATGCATCATCGTAATATTGCCATTGTATGCATTGTAGTGTTTAATCATATATACCCAAATGTATCATATGCCTGCCTACGATAGTATCTTCCTACGTACAGTATTGAATACATTCTTAACACCTAAAATGTCATCTGCTAGTCCTGTAAAACTCGAGTTTTCAAAACGATCAAAATTATTCTTTGTTCATTAATTAAAGCGACTTCGACATCATTGTTCGTTTTGTTCTTTCGTGGTTTTAATCAGTGCTAGTCATAAAAATTAGTCTACACCAATGCTCATAAAGCGATTAGAGGAGACAATGACAGGAAAACAGCATATCACCTATACCGAAGCCGTACCTCAATTATGAACAATTATCAGTATCCTCTAAGCTCGAGTAATTTTAGCAAGCTTTCATGTTACCATATCAAAGATTTATTTGATTAAATAAATAAGAATACAGACAAATAATTGTGATAATAATAATCGGTCCATTTACGAGAACACTGACACTGAAAATTAAAAATATATGTTCAAACATATTTAAAAAATAATTAGAAATAAAAAATAAAAATTAAAAATAAATTAAAGCTTTATTGCTAATTTATAAATAATTTTAAAATTTTTCATTTTTTAATAATTTATAATCATAAAAGACGTTTTAAATTATGTATGTATAAAACTTTAATTTTTTAAAGGTTTTATAATTTGATTGTTAATTATAATTTTAATATTAACTTTAGATTCTAATGATAATTAAAATTGTTAGCATAATGTCAGAAAGAATAGTCACATATCATATTTAATTTTGTTCATATTGATAAATATATAGATTTAAATAACAAATATTTTTGAATTAAAGTATTTGTTATTTGTTGCTTAGCGGTACAAAATGGCCGCGTACCTCAACAACAAGCAAGATCATCTTGGCAGCCTAATAAGTTTCTACCACATCTCGCCACGTCCTCGAATTCTACGGCTACATCGTCGTCAACATGCCGAAAAACCTCAAGTCAACTATCAGATATAAGTACCTCTGTTAAAAGTTCCAATGATAAGAATGCCCAACTGCGCACATTCTTAACCATGAACTCTTCTGTACAATCGGGTTCAAATATATCGCTGGATAAAGATATTATAATGTCACAAATGAACACCAGTACTCCAGACGACTTAGTTAGTGTCGATCACAATCTATCATTTGATGTAACAGACGGTAATATTAGTAATAATATTATAACTGCTGCTGTCAGGGATCACAGAAGAAAAATGTACAAAAATATTTTCAAACACACGGAAGACGATCGACAACAGCGATGTCAGCAGCATCGACAACAATACAATGTCATCGATAGTAATCACGATTATTATCAAATCGATACGACATACAGTAATTTTGATTCAGAGATAATAAGTCACAAAATCTGCAATGTTGATGATCACGTTGTCGTTGATGATAGTAATAATAGCCACCACGATCTACAGATAGATAAACTGAAAATTTACATTGACAAATCAGAATTTGTCATAGAAAATATAAGCGAATTGCAATGCTCCACAAATCATGACACGGGCTTAGGAACAGCATGCCACAATGCCGTACGAATTCTGTATCGCACAATTGAATGGGTAAAGTCGATATTTCGGTTGCTATCAGTCAAGCTATCAGATCAACTAATGTTGCTTCACGCTTGTTGGCCAGAACTGTTTGTACTAACTATGTCACAGTACAATTCATGTACGTTGAATCCCTTGAATAAACGCATTATATCGGAACTATCAACAAGGGCAAATATAAAGTTCAACACAAATGAAATTCTGCATGGATTCCAACTTTTGCACGATCAAATTTCTGCATTAGGAAAATTTAGACTAGACAATTTTGAATATGGATGCCTGAAAATTGTGATTATATTTTCGTCCAGTAAGTATTTTCAATACTTAATACCGCTTAAAAATTTATGATCATAACAAATCATAATCGATGTATTTATTACATATACTACCATAAGGTTGTCTAATCAGACAACCTTATGACGAAATATTTTGTAATAGGAGTGAAATTAGAAATTACGAATTTTATTTTGATATTATATATGTATATATAAATATTCTTGATTCTTATTAATATCAATCAACAAATATTTTTTTATTCTTTCACCGTTTTGGTTCTCAAATCTTATCAGCATCTAAAATAAAACCAAAACAAACAAACTTTATCAAGTTTCACTTAAAAGAAACCAAGTAACCAAATAAGTAAAAACCAAATTTTCACCTAATAGTTGTCAATGGAAATATATTATAACTATCGAGTCCTGGTGCGATGTCACTGCTAAGTCTCCCAATATATTGCATTTTTATTTTAATTATATTATTCTCTTTATTTGCCGATAAAATTTCGATTTAATCAAATGTATCATCATCATAGTCAAGTGTTAGTGCGCATTGTGATGTTCGTGCACGTTTTACAACTGAATAAGTTTCAATTTTATTTTTAATGTAACACCGTCGGTTAGTGAGTCTGTTTCTCAAACCTCTACATATTTGGATAACATATTGGCTTTGACATTTTTTGCATTGTGCAAGATTTATTGTTCCTCCAGATGTTGTGTAATCATTATTGCCAATAATCATTATATTGTAATCATTATTTAAATTTGTAATGCTGTTGAAAACTTCAGACATTGTGCTGATTTGGAAGCAACACTTATACCTTGCCCCTTTGAATGATTGACAAAATTCTATAACTTTCTGTATACTTCTACCTTATATCGTATTTTAATTAATATTTAGTATAAAATACTTAGACTCACCTATCTTATCTAATAGTATTAAAATTTGAAATTTTGAAGCAGGGTCAGCAAACACAAGTTTATTTTTAAATATCATCTCTAGCTGCTAAAAGCATCATCAGAAACAAAACATACAATTTATTTATTAAATGTCGTTAAAAGTTGATCTCTTATATTCAATTGAAACAACCAATATTTATTGTAAAAATAAACAAATATAAATAAATATAAATAAATATAAATAAATATAAATAAATTAAAAAAATAAATAAATATTTATTTATATTTAAATAAATAAATATTTATTTAAATATAAATAAATATTTATTTATATTTATTGTAAAAATAAACCAATATCAGTTAATTGTAAGTATTATAATTATTATGTTTAAAATAAGAACTTAGTCTCTATTTCGGTAGTAATAACAGGGTTTCTTCTGCAATACGCAGTCAATAGGCATTAATATCAAAATAGCATTTCTGCGAATATAAACTTCATAAATTATAATTATAAGCTCTATAATTATAACTTCATAATTATAAGCTCTATCGTTATATAAAAATATACATTGTATAAATATCTTATCATTTATTATTTATAATTATTTTTCTTTTTAATTTACATATAGTATAAAATACATAAACTCAGTTATCTAATATGATTTGTTTAACTGGTAAGTTATAATTGACATGTGGACTTCGTTTTCCCGATAATATAACCTTTGTCAGAAATACTAAATATACGTATTATTGATACAACATTATTATTTTTCTGATATTTATAAGCAAGTTTAGTGAATCTTATTTTTATTTCTTATAATGGAAAAGTATAAATCAACAAAATATTATCAAAATATTAAATTTACAACATCTTAATCAACAAAATATTATTAAAAATAAATCTAAACTATTAAGCGAAAAACTTATTTGATATATAATAAACAATATGCTTCTTATAAGAATAGATACACAGGATAATCAAATTTCATGGGTTGAAATACGTCATTAGCATGTATCTGACCCCGCTGTTATTTTGTGTTGAGGAATAAAGGCCGAAATATGATAACATAGCAGTTCCTCCTGATAACCTTTATTTCTTAGTCGAATAGTTCGTGTATTATTTATTAATCAAATCATAAACATTGATTTATTTTAAATTTCAATTTTAAACTTTGAATTGATATAAATATAAATTGTATAAGAATATATATTTATATATTATAAATATATATAATATATATTTATATATAATATATAAATTGTAAAGGCGCTTCAAGCTTCTGGCAATCCGTTTAGACTCGAAATAGTTGGTCTGTTGCGATACGATGACAAGATGCCGGATGGGGACGTTGACACCGTGGGACGAGGGTGGAATCCTGGTGTGGAAATTTACCTGTCCCAACATCCTCACTGCCAGCTAAGAGTCATACGCAGTATTCACGTCCGGGACAGTCGTACGATGCTCTGAAGAAAATAAAAGCTCAAAATACAGTCACCTCGACAAGCGCCAATACGAATTTCTCCTATTGCAGTCGAAACCCTTGGCGCCTACGGTCCATCCTCAATGAAGTTTCCGGACTCTCTTGGAGCGAGGCTATCTTGAAATACGGGGGAAACGTGCCCGTACATGGCTAATGCAACGCCTTAGCACTGCCATACAACGGGGCAATGTGGCATACTTCAAGAAGTCAATCAAAGAATCGACGCTTAAATTTTTCGTTTAACATTGTTGTCACCTTTGTCTATTTTGATTTTTCAATTGTATAAAATCTTATTTTATATTTATTTTTAATTTATATATAGTATAATATACGTAAACTCAATTAGCTGATCTAATTGTGTTATATTCCTTATCGATACTTATTCTATTGCAGCTAGATTTGTTTTTTACGAATTCTAATTTAAAGAGTAACATTCTAGCCTTTATAATAAAGTGGATAAGGAATTTGTATTTAATAAATTCTTAAATTTTCTTTGAGTTAAGCATTCCTGTATTGTTTTCAGGTTTAGTTGCATGGACAAGTGAAAGCGAAAGAAATAAATTCATTCGAGAACAATGCATTTTCTTATTTCAATGTTACCAGAAGGAAAAATTCAATGCCGACTGCAATGCTGGATCATCAAACGTTATCGACATTATTCGTGATATGTCTATAAAATCGTTAACAGGCAACATTTTGCATTGTTTGTTTTTCCAGCCGTTCATAGGTTCCACTCCTATAGACGAGCTATTGGAAAACATGCTGTCTACGCCATTGTGCGAACAACTATATCCGATGTGCGATTTTGATAACGATTTCAATAACGAACACTTATAGTAATGTAAGTAGAATTTGAATTCTTTCGTTTTTCATAATGTAATTTATATCCATTATTTCTTATAACGTTTTAGATTGGATAATGCACCGATAAGAACATCGTTGTATATTAGCTATTTTATTACTACGGAAACGACGAAAAATACAAGGAAATATTATCGCTAGTGGCATTTTAGTAAAATACCGAAAAATAGTATTTGTAAAAAAATTTTTTCTTTCGTTTTATAAAATAATAAGTAATTGTCTTTATCGAAAACATTGACACATGGTTAGGCTTTTGACACAAATTTAAGAGAAATGGCCAAAAGCCTTGGACCCAACAAATCAATTTTAATAAACAAATTTCGTCTTTAATAATATGGTGATTGAAAATAAATAGTAAATCAATAATTGTATCGAACATATTATAATAATCGACATTTAAACTTATCCAAAAGAAATAAAAAAAATTTAAATTAAAAAAATTTATGATAGAATACGGAAGAATTTGAAAATTAAAACTAACTAAATCTATTTAAATCGCATTTATCTAATCCAATATATAATGTTCCTTTAATCACTAGGCTTAATGATGCCCATGATTATATAACTACAATACAGACAATTTTAATCTTCAACTCTAACTAGCAAAGATATTTTAAATATAAAAAAACAGAGCATACATTAGAGCATAAATGCTCTATAATCTAAAAATAATATCGCAAATTTGTAATATCCAGATTTATTAGTCTAGCCGAATTGTGCATCAAACCAATTTCAACTTTTCATTGTGTGCCGTACGCTTTACATTGGGAATAACTGTATTATAAGCTATGCATCCATCAATGCTCATTCAATTTATAATCGACGTCTATCCGATTTACAACACCAGCCATCATTAAAGTTATTCCATCTCATCCATGACCATTATAAAGAGTATTCCATCTCATCCACGATAATCCACCGGCGTTGTGTACAAATTTGTTAATACTAATAAGGTCAACCAACTACCAATAGTTTATAAGGCAAAAGTGTTATTATTTTGTAAAAAGATTATATATTTATATACTAAATTTAAACCAGAAGTCACAAAACGACAACTAATTGTTTGCGCCCACATCCACGGATATTACGGTAAGTTTGGCACCATTCCATATACGTCAGAATTATTTGTTGATACGTAACCAGATATTGTGCAATGTTATCACTTATGCATCTATAAATATGTATTTGTGAATGCATATTATTGCCGGCATATTATTTTGAGCTTATTTCTATTCCTTTAGTCACATGTGTTCCATTAATCAAGAAGTAATCATTATTATTTTATTGAATGACTAGCAAATTTTCTAAAATGTTATTTAAGATAAAACTGTAATTTTTTAATTAGACAACTAGAATTCAAAAATCTTTTAAAATCCCAAATATAAAACGCATACTGTCAATAAAACAATATCACTAATAATGAATGCATATATTTCCTGTAAACCTTTAAACAATTGTATTAAAAATGCACAGTTTACGATAAATGTAAATGAATTTTATGTATATATGAGCGGATGAGGTGTTGCGAATTTGTCAATTAGGTAGGCTATAAATATGTTTGCACATTTTACCTTTTCATTTGCATTCCAGTGTCTAATGATAAGTTATCGTAACTTTCATTGCTATTTTTACCACTGTCATTACTGGAATTTCTACGATATGGACTTTTAGCTATCACTTGTCGGTCACACTTGTCATCACTCCCTGCTTTGTTTTCAGGTTCTTGCTGGCTAATCCTCAGTGAACTCGCTGAATTTGAAGTCCCCTTATCTATATATTTGTGTGTGCTACTTCCATAAAAATTGAGATTATTTTTAATTGACATTTGGAGCATTCTATAAGATATATTTGGATAATGAAAAGCTTTTGATCGACGAATAGGGCATGCACGAATCACAGCAGCATTAGCATCGAATTGTAATTGATCAGAACTAGATGACTCGATACATGATGAATCCAGGGCACTGTCTTGCGATGTTGTTGTTTCGCTATTTTCCATAAGGTAATTGGTACCTATATTATGGGTATACGAATGCGACCGGTGATCGTTGTTATTCGCAAATTTGTTCGTTTCAAAATGTTGTTGCACTTGTTCTAAACGACGCAATAAATATCAATATATATTAATTTTATTTATTATTGTAAAATTATATTTTTCAAATTAATGTAAATGCATGAATTTGTTTGTTTTATATATTTCGGTGTTTAAATTATCTCAGATTTTAGTTTAAAATATTTTAGATTATGATCATAGCAATTAAGCTGCGTTTAAACTATCAGCTGCACATTAAAGAGAATTTAATTATTAGAAAATGCTGCATTTAATTGTCAAATTATGTTTCTAAACAATAAGATCACAACGTTTTTTAAAACGATTAAAAAATGTGGAAATTTAAAGAGTTAAAGCATATTCTGTAACAAATAATGGTGTTATTAAAAATAAATTAAGTAATTATATTTTATTGATCGATAAAAGATTCAGTAAAGTTTGATTTCAATTTTAGTTTAGAAGACAAAATTAAATCAAAAAATTTAAATGATTTAAATGAATTATTGAATGATGATTTTAATTAAAATTATAATACGGGAAATTCCATATAATCTCATAGTATTCTAATGTTAGCTTTAAAATTACATTTTTGTTAAAATTAATATAATTTACTAATTTAAATAATTAGAATTAACAATTTATCTAATTTATAATTTATTAATATAAATATTTGTCAACATAATTTGTACTAAATTTAGATATCTCTAGTTTCGTAATAAGAATTGCGCTGCTACTTGGTGCAAAATATAAAATTATATAGTTTAGTAAGAATATATTTTAAAGCATCTATATTAGAAAGCCATATATGGCACCGAAATTTAAAAACGTACGTTGACAACATCAGCGAATTATTGGTAAATATATCGGCATTAATCAATTGGCCACATAAGAATAAGGAACAGAAGAAATGTCGTTTATTTTTTCGATTCGTGAAACAATCCACAGCAAAACCTTTTTATTATCCTAAAATGATAAAATGCCTTGAAACTTATATATGTGATAAAGGTAGGACTATAAGAGTGAAACGGACTTTGACCTACAGTAATTAATTTTCTTCATATTGCATAAACCGATAGTTGAAGAAATCTGGTAACAAGCCGATAAGCATTAAAGGAACAGTAATGAAGTGTAATTTTTAATTTTGGCGTCTAGTCTTTAGCAATTGAGATACAAGAAAATATTAAATACCTACATAAGAAAGAAAATGTCAACAAATGAAATAAAAATCAGTGTTCTTGTTATGCAGCATTTTCTAAAGAGTTAAAATATTAGCCTGTGTTATGACTCTGCATTAATGTGATAATGTGTGATAATGTATATACTTAAAGTCCATACAGACATGTGATGCTTTTTTTTCAGAGAAGTAATTATAACATCCATTGATCCTAAAGAATTAATAAACTACCGTAAATACATATTTTCAACCGACATCTACTAACCTTTCAGGCATAAACTTTTCGCGCATAGAATGTGTTACTACAACAAGAGCGAAATTTCATGTTATAATCACAATCTCATGCCATGATTGCAAGAACTATAAAAAATCACCACACCTTTGAGCTTATATGTTAATCTGAAGTAAATAATCTGTACAAATGCTATTTTTATTAGTAAAATTGAGATGAGTAATTCAACATATTTTGGAACTGATTGATATAATCAGAATTATTGATAAATTGATGTGATATTTTCCATTCTACAAATAATACAAAACAATATTTTTGTGTCCTTACAATAACAAAAGAAAAATTTACTGATGAAAAGTTGGTACTATAAAAATCAAATCAGCTAACTGAGTCTACGTATTTAATATAATTATAAAATAAACGAAACATAATAATGCTAAATCAAAATTTAATAATTAAATAATAAAATTAATAATTGTTTTTAGATTTTCTATAATTTAAATCAAGTTAAAATAAAAAATTGAAATTTAAAATAAACGTTATTTTTATGAATTGACTAATAAATAACAGACGCTGGATCAGAATAGGGATTAGAGGTCATCAGGAGGAACTGCTATGCTATCAGGTTTCGGCCCCTAACTCCTCTACCCAACATAGCAGCAAGGCCAACTACATGCTAATGATGTATTTCCTTTGATAAAACTATCTAGTATCTTATTCCAATACAAAGTATATTATTTATTATCCATCCATAAAAATTTGCCACTTAAGAGTTTAAATTTATTCTTTATATTATTGTGTTGATTTATATATTTTACTATTTTCTGCTTGATGTTATTTTTATAGTAACCTAGTTTAAAATATACATCTATTAAATTATTTAAATGATTTTGAAGAAAGCCAATATCATTACATATTGTTGCAATTCATAAAATTTCATTATTTAATGTATTATATTTTATATTATATGGTATGCATGAATGCTCATGCAAAAATATGTTTCTTGTAAATTTAAATATGTCATATTTACGACATAAATTTATAGTGGTTTTAGTTAATGTTAATTTAATGTTCATATCTATATATACACCTTATTTATCATTAATTTTGGTTTTGTTAATAATAAGGCTTTCTGGATAAATGTGCTCACTAATTGAATAAAAATCATTAGAATTAAATACACATATATCATCAATGTGTCGAAACATATATTTCATATATTTATATTGTTTAGATTTAGTTTTTACACAGTTATGAACAAATTCATATTCTATAAAGCTTAAAAACAAGTTAGCTATAATTGGGCTACTATTACCACCCATTGGAACACCTTTTACTTGCCTAAATATAGATGTCCCTACTTTTAAATAATTTTGATTTATCAAAATATTTAAGGATTCTATTAATTCAATTTATCCATATATTTATATTTATTTGATGGTTTAATTTTTGTTAGATAGGCGTTATAATTATTATAACGTATATATGTATATCTTTTTCCGAATATAAGATTAATTAATTTTACTAACGCTTCTTTAATATCTACTAAATCTAGATTTGTATAAAGCGTACTAAAATCGTATGTATTTATATTTTGAAAATTTATTCCTTTTGTCTGTTCTAACAAATAATTGCCCAACAAATAATTGTCTAATATATAAACCATCAAAATATTATTAAAAGTTAATTTTAACTGCTTAATGAAAACATTTATGGGTAGTAAATAAAATAATCTTTGCTAGAATAGATATGAAATTTCATCAGGGGAAAGACATCATTAGTACGCCTTTGACCTTGCTGCAATTTTGGGTCAAGGAATAGGGACAAAATCTAATAACATAGTAGTTCATCCTGATGATCTATAATCTTAATTTTGATACCTCATATATTATTCATTAGTTGTATCATAAAAATATTGGGTTATAAAACTTATTTTTTTAACATGAAGATATTTCCATTTTTATATATGTAATGAACAACATATGGAGCCTTAGTTAAGTGATCTGATTTTTTGAATAAAACTGTTAACTTTAATATTTTAAACAATACAAATTTATTTGAAAAATCTACGCATTATTGTATCTTAAATGACAAAAAATACAAAATTTTCAAAAATGTGCTTTTTAAAGAAGTTCGAAAACCTAGACAGATGTGTTGACCTGACTGGATCTTGAAGAAATGAAGAAATATTTTACGAGTATCATCTAAAAACTTTCTTATTTCTAGCTATGAATTCTGTAATTAGTAATGGTAATAGCATAATAACAATTCTTATCGAATTAAATTTTTTTGCAACGTTTTAATGTTCGAGTATAGTTGTGCTTAGTAGTGCTATAGTAGTGCTCTGCTAATAAACGGCTTTTATTAGCAGAGCTTTTTAACTATGCTAAATGAGGAAATCTATAAAAATATGATATAACTTACTTAACAAGCTTACTTTTCTCATGTGGTCGAAATATTCGAAAACTCATACTCTTCTTGAACTGACTGACTAGCATGTTGGAAATTTCGTCGAAGTTCTTCCCACGTGAAATAACGTCATTCACGGCTAGAAAACGATCTTTGCGGTGAATGGCCTTGGTTCTAAATTATAAATTAAATATGCATTTACATTCAGGTATTTCATGCTCAAATTATGATTACATATATAGTCATCATTATATTTTATCAAAATAGTAATATTTAATGCCATTATATTATAGATATTTTATTTATTAATGATGCTTGAGTCTGCTACTTTATGAAAAATGAAGTGGTATATGATTTATATTTCTACCAGTTTCGTAACGATCGAAACGATACTCAAACAAGAATTCTATTAACATTTAAACAACTTAAAATGCTAAGTAAACGGCTGATTAAAAATGCAAGAAAATGAACTTACTCAAAGTTTGCTAAACTTATATCAGGGGTAAAAAGATGATATATCAAATTTGCATTGAATGAACATGAAAAGTTCTCTATTGTAGATATATCAACGCAAATACAACTTAAAAGGAAATTACCAAAAGGTGCTATACAATTTTACGATATGTCACTTGGCATTTCCCTAGCAAAAACTATCCATAATGTTCACGACATTCAGATAGTTGCTGATTACGAAGGTGGATCATTTATCTGTGACTAATTCTCTACTAACATTAATATAGTAGGTCAAATAATAATAGATTTTTTTACTAAAATACAACATGCAGAAAATAACATAATATTAAGCTGCCAACAGCGAACAAAGCAAACAAAGGTAAACGTTATCTAAGTTCATCTTTCCTCTTCACACATTAAAACGAACTGGAGGATCAGCATCCTCCATCATATACCAACGCGCTGCCTTCTGGCTGAACCACTTAGGTCTCTTAGACACCGGAGAATTCAGTCGAGGCGGATAATAGTAGGTAATATCTAGATAAGGTGTTTGATAAACCTTAGTCTTTGCTCAGTAGGACATCCTTTGGAAAAGAAGACTAATCCCGAGATTGTCCAGGTACCCAAAGGCGTACCTGAGCATTCCCTCTTAATAACATATGCTGTGCCTGTTTCAGAGCCCATTTAGCTCTATTCAGGGCACTTTTGAACCTATTCAAGTATGATCCGGACGATAATTTAACCGTAATGGTAAACCCCATGTATCGTATTCGATATGTGAAGACTGAGAATGGTTGATTCTGCAAAATGGAGGAGAGAGTAGATAGTGCTAGTCTCTTCAATTTCTTTGTTGCATGAGTACCATTAAAGACCACCACCTGCGATTTGGCGGAGTTGAGAAGAAGATTGGATGGGGTGTAGTTGGTCATTAAATCTTAAAAGAAGCCGCTGATGTCCGAGACTGCATCTTTTATTAGTCAATTTATATTTCTAAATTCTCTGAGTGCTTACAGTCAGACGCTTACTGATCACCGAAATGGACTATCATGATTGCTTGATTTTCAAACGCTTTCTGATCGTGAAAATGGATCGTCGTGAGTGATTGATTTTCAAACGCTTACCTATCGTGAAAATGGTTTGTCGTGAGTAATTGATTTTTCACTTTTAAATTTGCATGAGCAAATCAGTTCAATCAGTTCGATTAGTCTTGATCATAAAATATCATACTGACTAGCTGATTGATAACTAAAACAGTGAAGCGTAGTGGAAGAACAGTAACGTACGATTGATATGCATGTAATCAGTACTCTGATCGGTCTATAAAATTGATTAGAGGAATGCCAATCTTCAAATAGAGAAATTCAACTTATTAATCAGATCATTTAACTGAGGCTGCATATTTTGTAATTTACATACAAAAATGGAAAAATCTTAATATTTTAAGAAACAAAATTATAATCCAGTATTATAATATTCATATTATATTCATATTCTATAAAGCTTCAAAATAAGTCAGCAATAATTGAGCCTCTATCCATTTGTCGAAACACCCTTTATTTGTCTAGTTATAGATAACCCTATTTTTAATGAAATTTGCTTATGTAGTATCTTATTCTTATACCAAATATATAATGTATTATCCATCCGTAAAAATTTTCAATTAAGTTTAAATTTATTTTTAATATTATTGTGTTGATTTATATATTTTACTATTTTCTGTTCGATTTAATTTTTGTAGTAATTTAGTTACAAATATGTATTTATTAAATTATTTAAATGATTTTGAAGAAAACCAATATCATCACATATTATAGCGAACCTTAGAATTTTATTATTATTTTATTTTTTTATCATTTGTAAAGATGACGTATTTAAATTTGCAAGAAACATATTTTTGCATGAGCAGTCATGCATACCATATAATATAAAATATAATACATTAAATAATAAAATTTTAAGAATTGCAACAATTTGTAACGATATTGGTTTTCTTCAAAGTCATTTAAATAATTTAATAGATGCATATTTTAAACTAGGTTAATATAAAAATAACATCAAGCAGAAAATAGTAAAATATATAAATCAACACAATAATATAAAGAATAAATTTAAACTCTTAAGTGGCAAATTTTTATGGATGGATAATAAATAATATACTTTGTATTAGAATAAGATACTAGATAGTTTTATCAGAAGAAATTCATCATTAGCATGTAGTTGGCCTTGCTGCTATGTTGGGTAGAGGAGTTAGGGGCCGAAACCTGATAGCATAGCAGTTCCTCCTGATTACCTCTAATTCTTATTCTGATACAACGTCTGTTATTTATTAGTCAATTCATAAAAATGACGTTTATTTTAAATTTCAATTTTTATTTTAACTTGATTTAAATTATAGAAAATCTAAAAACAATTATTAATTTTATTATTTTATTATTAAATTATGATTTAGCATAATTATTATGTTTTGTTAATAGTTTTTAATTATATTAAATACGTAGACTCAGTTAGCTGATTTGATTAATGCATATTTAATATTATGTGGTATGCATGAATGCTCATGCAAAAATGTTTTTTGTAAATTAAATGTCATCTTTACAGAATTAGTTGTAAATGACTTAAGTGCGTTTAAACAGCTTTAGAGATTTTGTTAATTTTGTTAAACATTAATTACCAAAATATAAACTTCATTATAAATATGCTATATTTTCAGTTAAAAAAATGCTGACTCACGAACTTACGTAGTTTTTAAAGAAACGTAGTTTTTAAGAAGGATAATCATCTAAACACCAATCAAATATTATCCTAATGGAATGATTTTATTAGTGTTGATGTTTTTAATTTTCTATCATTGTTTTGTTTTCTATTTTATAAAATTCAAGTTGTTTTGTATTTATAAGGACTTATGTAGTTCATATTTCTTTTTAAATTATTGACGTTTATCCGATTTTTATTTTTATGCAATTAATATCTTTTCATCTAATAAATTTAAGGCACATCAGCAGTAATTGAAATGCTAAATTAATACTGCATATTAATTAAATCTTATTAACTCTTCTTGCGTATTTGATAAATAAAATTGCTAGAAATCTGTAAATTGATTTATTCCAAACAAATTGACATTTTATTTTACTGTATCTACTATTTTGACTATTTGAAATGCCGACATAAATCTACTAACAATACAATTCGTACTTGATTGGCGTGCGTAAACTGATTGCCGTTATTAAAAGTAGCTGAATCAATTTACTAAATTGAAACTATAAATTTTATACTATTATTAAAATTTTAAATTAAACTATATATTTTAATATTTTATAAATACGCTTGATATTTGTACACTATTCAGATATTTAAATTATATGGTATATCCTGTGTGGAAATAAAAATAAAAGTTTATTCAAAGACACTGATACTATGATCTTTTAAAAGCTAATAAGATATTATTTATTATATGTAATATTATATACCCTTTATTAAAATGAATTTTTATGAATGTGTAAGCGAAATTCACTCACTGATATATTAATCCAGATTCACTGATCTCTGATACAATAAGTGGCGCATATATATCGTCATCCGGCTCTAACCATATCCCGTAAGTGATTTGAGCAGGATTTTTTACCTCAACCGTATATGAGACACCGTAAATATAACTACTATCTTCGGCTAAATACAAAAGTAACTTTTCAAATTTTTTATTTATATGCAATTAATATAAATTCATACAATATGCTGAAAAATGTGTAGCGTTTCAACAAGTTAGTCAACTTGTAACCATTAACTATTACACTGTAATTGCCACAATAATAGCCAACATGTAGATATATAAATTTTATCTGAAAGTTTGCATATATAATTCTCGTTATCTTTAACTTTTATTAAGAATATCCATATTGTGATAATATACTTCCTGGTTTAGAAGTGGTCATTCAAATCATTCATAGTAATGTTTCATAAGCTAAAGTACTTTAGTTTCTAGTTAGAACTTTTTCAAAACATTGATAAAATAAGATACGAGAAGACCGTCGTTCCCTATTTCTTTTTTGTTTTCTTGTAACTTTACTGTTCAGAGCATGTATAGCTACATCATAAAAAATCCGTTTACATAATCTTAAAGTTCTATAGTTCCTGTTATATATTTTAACAGATTTTATTGATTGTAAGATGTTTATTTAAATGCTTTAAATAATACAGGCAGTTAAAAATATTTGGCATCAATTTAAACAATACAAATGATTTAGTTGAATGTTGTGATAAAATTGTTTATATCAACTGAAACTACTAATAATAATTAGTAGTTATAATTATTATTATAATTATTATTATAAAAGCTCTGCGACACAATATGCAATACGGACATTGCATTAGGGCACTGCGTAGCAGAATCGGCTTCGGTCTTGCGAAGGCAGCTTCAATGACAATTCGGGCGGCAAGATCACCCGAAGGGAGCATGGGATTGCCACCAGCGGAGGAGGATTGAATTAAACTCCTTGGCATTAAATGAATTTGTTCTTTCACTAATGTTATTAATTTGATGGCCCATTTGCGGGAACCTTATGAATGTAAATATTTCGAATAAAATTTTTTTATTAAAAAAATTTATTATAATTATTATAATAATTATAATAATTATATATAATATTTGACGTTAAAATAAGTCTTGGTTATTAAAACTCCGACTTTCCAGATCGACTTTCCAGATCGACTTTCCAGATCGACTTTCCAGATCGACTTTCCAGATCGACTTTCCAGATCGACTTTCCAGATCGACTTTCCAGATCGACTTTCCAGATCGACTTTCCAGATCATGGTTCGCGGCAAACCTTCGGTCCAACGATTATGCTGCTCTTGCAATGGTCCCGCAGCTGTTTGCAAAGGGTGTAAGTGCGCAAAATCAGGAAAAGCATGTGTCAACTGCCGAGCCAAGAAATGTAGAAATCAATCGTCAATTAACCAACCTACAAGTCCTAACTCTATCGCTCAAATGCTATCAAATTCCGCTGCTGCGCCAGTCGAACGAGTTCATCCATTAATTGCATTGGACATACCGCGGGAAAGCGATGTTGTTCATAACCAGGTTGAGTCTACCGGCGCGCCAATTAACGCTTCACGATATCTACAAAATCGTTATCACTTGGCCCCCAGCGCTCTTGGATCCACCTCGCTGTAATGCTACGAACGAATTTGTGGACATCATGGCTGATCTTTACTACCAAGCTTCGGAGGAAGTGCACTTTCAATCCTGCTCCGCGCTTGAGGCGGCAACCGTGCTCTCTCGTTGTGTGCTTCAGAGAATCGAAAGTCGTAAAACGGCGATCATACGCAAAGCTATGGAACGTAGGCTGGATCTTTGGAGAAATAACGATTTTAATGCCCTCTTTGACGAAGCGAGATGTCTGCAGGCCCGAGCTGATTTGAATAAATACGATGGTAAAAATACTGAATGGAAAACCAGATACTGCAATCTTGTGAAGAAAGCCGTCTAAGCGCTGCAACATCCTTTAGCAACAGGAGCCTTAGCTAAAGCACACGCCCCGTAACATGAAATTCAAACATAATGATATTTGGGTTAAATTCGCTTTGTAAACTTTGTTAATACAGCTTTTCTTCTTTAAAAATATATATATATTGTTATCTGTAAAAAAATTATAATAATTATAATAAGTTTGAAATTCTTGGCTGCTAATTAATAACTACTTACAATCTATAGTAAATACAACCTTAAAAAAGTTTGAGATCTATGGTAAATACAGTATAAAATAAATACAGACTTGCTCTGTACGGCTTAAACACTCGATCACCAAAGCTAATTACAATAAAACTTACAATTACAACATAACCCAACGATAAACCCAACGAGAAATATCAGTTTACAAAAAAAAACACAACACATGCCTCGGGGAAAGCCTGCTGATATGCCCAAAAGCTGTACATGCAATGGCCAAGCGGCACGCTGCAAGGGGTGTAAATGCGCAAGGTCTGGGAAATCGTGTATGGACTGCCTTGCTAGGAACTGCTCAAATCGACTAGAAGTACCTACACTAGAGGGCGATAATGTCCTGATTTTCACAGGGTCTGCCGACGTTCTAACCAAAAAGGCCGTCCAAATGGATGAAGTGTACGATGAGGTAATTCTATGGAAACCTAATATGTTTCGATTGCCACGTTGTTCTGAATCGAAAATCTTCATCGCTGAACTTACTTGAATATATGAGGGAGCATTATCAAACACGGATTCACTCATACGTGCAATATTACTTTGTCAATTATTTCTACAACGTAGTGGATATTCGAATACGCGAAAGCTCAAGGCTTTATTAGCAATACGTCTCGCTAGCTGGTCCTATGGAGACATCTTATCTCTACTAAACGAAACTAGATATATCCAGCGCCTTGACGTAAAAAAATCACACAACAATATAACCAACGATACAACGAAACTATTTCGGAAGTTTATTCTCAATGGTAAGATAACGGCAGCGATGAAATTAATCAAGACAGAGTATGGACACGGCGTGCCAATGGGCCTGGATACTTTAACATGTGGTAAATCAGTGAGACAGATACTTATTGATAAGCATCCACAACCAGCTGACATACATGAGGAAGCACTAGTCACTCAACCAATAACTGAAATACATGACTTCAACCAAGTTGCTTTCGAGAGTATTGACGGATCAAAAAAATTGAGGCTGCTAAGAGAACAAAGGGTAGTGCAGGACCTTCTGGAATGGACGCAAAAGCATGGACCGAAATGTTTTCAAATTTCGGTACGGAGTCACAACAATTAGCGGATGCGCTAGCATTGTTTGCTCAACGAATCGCTACTAAAGAAGTTACTGATGAGTCGATCAAAGCTTTTACGACAAACCGCCTTATTGCATTAAGTAAGAATCCAGGTGTGCGTCCAATTGGAATAGGTGATGTCTCAAGACGTATCGTATCGAAAGTCATACTTGATGTTGCACGGCCACAGCTACAACAGATATGCGGTAAAACACAGTTTTGTGCTGGTCAACGCGCAGGTACTGAATGTGTAGTCCATGCCTTACGTGATTTGTTATCGAGTAAACCAAATTCGGTGGTCTTGACTATTGATGCAGATAATGCATTTAATCGAATCAACAGGAAAACTGCCCTGGCCAACATGCCACAAATATGCCCAGCGCTATCGAATGTTCTGTCAAACCTCTATAAAAACCCGACGTCATTGACAATTGGGAATGAAATCATACTCTCCCAAGAAGGATTTACACAGGGAGATGTTTTATCGATGTCTGCTTATGCTGCAGCTACACTTCCTATGATACAAAAGATATATGCGGAGTATCCTGAGGTGCTTCAATGCTGGTATGCTGATGACGGCAATATGGTCAGTGATTCTGATACAAAGAAGATGGCGTTTGAACTGCTACGAAAAATTGGACCGTCATATGGTTTCTTCGTTAATCCGGCGAAATGTCGACTATACGGAAATGGATGTATAGCTGAAATGCTTCACGCTTTATTTGATGACCCTCAAATTTCTGTTGACATGGATGGCGTGTCTATATTGGGGTATCCCATTGGAAAGTATGACTTTGTAAAGGAGCATATTCAATCTGATGTACGTTCGTTGATCGAGACAGTTACTCGTCTCACACAAATCAGTCGTTCAGAGCTACAGATCGCTTTCGTTGCTCTCATAAGATCTCTTTAACAAAAATGGATACATATGCAACGATCATGTCATTGCTCGATTGAATGGTTTAAGGCACTGGCACAATCGATAAGATCGATGATAACTGAATTAACTGGAATTGACATTGAAACAAATGAAGTTCTATGGAGGGTGTTTAACATGACTTTGAGAGATGGTGGTATCGGCGTTAAAGACCCTATGCGTTTAGTAGACCAAGAATATAACGCTTCACGTATGGTGTGCGAGCCATGTTTAGGAGACGTTACAGGGCTAGATCTAATAAATAATCAAAACAGATATGTAAAGAAATTCGTGCTAACCGTTTAAAATCGGAAAGGATGAATCGCAATGACATTATAAATCAGGTCGCCCCTGCTCTCAAGAATGCCATCGAGATCATCTTCGTGGTTGTCAACATACCCAACAAACAGCTATTCTTCCAGAATAAGTAATACAGTCTTTCAAGATGCACTAGTTACCAGATACGGATTTCTTCATCCCTCATCACCGAAATACTGCCAATGTAAAGAACAAAACTCGATATCACACACTTTCTCGTGCCCTTTAGGCGGCTTGCCATCAATGAGGCACGATGCCGTCCGTGATTTTCTAGCGAATAGATTATCCGAATGTTGTCGTAACGTAGCAATCGAGCCAAAACTATCCCCTCTGCATGATGAAATATGCTTCCAAAATCACGGTACAACTATTGATCGTGAAGCGAGACTTGACATATCATGTTCCGGAATCTTTGGAAACAGAACGGAGTGTACTTTCTTAATATCTGGGTGTTCAACGCATACGCTTTCTCTAATTCCAGTAAGAGTATCGGACCATGCTTCAAATATCATGAACTAAGGAAAAAAAGGAAGTATCTTGAGAGAGTAAATAGCATAGAGCATGCGTCATTTATTTCCGTAGTATTTTCGATGCTCGGTGGGGCGTGTACGGAAGCGGCAATCCTGTTAAAGAGAATCGCGAGCTTTCTGGCAAGGAATCATAACAGCTCATACAACGATGAAGTAACCAGATTACGTAGTGGCACTAGCGTTATCCTTGCAAAGATGACTTCTCGATGTGTCCGTGGAGCTCGATCAGCTATAAATCGTCCTCAAAGGGATTTATGTTTAATCAATGAAGAATAATTTAGTGACTTTTTGAATATTAAAACTGGCTTGGTGAGGTTTTTATCTTTAAAATTGTAAATTAAGGCCCATATAAAGTTTGAAATACAAGGCTATTTATTTTAATATAAATTAATATTTATTTACACAACACCTTCCTTTTTACCCTTCTTATATACTCTCCTCGGTAAAGTATGCAAGCGTTATAAATCCACTTATAACAACGATATAAATTATTAATTATTATGTAGGTGAATTTAATTGTAATGTATAGACCACGTAACACATTTTATTCATGATGGGATTATAAAATCTAATTTTAGTTATTAATATTTTTATTGATAACAAATTTCGTTTCCAATAAAGAAAATATATTACATTTCACAAATATTCAAATTTTCGTATAAATCGAAATTATATAAAAAACGAACGCCATTTGGGTAAACGGATTTATATAAAACGATTAGAAGGTAAGCAAAAAATGAAGTAAGCAAAAAATCAGATATAAATGAAGGCTTACACTTTTTAAACATCAATGTCACTATGCTTCCAATTGGAGCACTCTCAATTAATTTGAAAATGTAGGTCAGTGATTTCAGTTTTACTGATTTATTGTTCACTGCCATCAGTATATATCCCGCTTGTATCATTCCGGATCTATTAAAACAAAAAGTTATTAGTTTATAGATATACTTCGTATATTCGACGTGTATAAACAAAATATAATTTATGTGATAATGAATATATTGATATTTTGAAATCTAGCTCCACTTTACAATTCAAACTTAAGTTCTTTAATTTGGTAGCGAAACGCCTCACCGACTAAGCTAACCATCTATTAGAGCTAAAAAATCCTAGGATATAAAATCAACTTTGTCATGAATTTAAGATATAGCCTCCCCGAGATGTCCCAACGACACATTTTCCTAGATCGTTCTAAATAAGAAGATTCACATTACATTTTTCTGAATCGGTGCTACTTGTGATCATGTAAGTGAATAATTTCAACTTTTAAACAATTTGTTACTTCACGCTTGATGATTTCGCATTTGAGTTTAGCTTCAGTCTACAGTTCACAAGTTTTACAAAGTCTGTCTGAAATACATTATGTTGACTATATATTCTTTATATGTAAAATGTTAAATTTTGGCAGATTTCATTTTAGAATTCAGAAGATTTTACACTTTCCTCTGTTATCATGGAAAAATTGTCGTTTCTTTGTGAATTAAAGATATTCACTGATGAGCATTTTGTCAGTCATAATTCTCCCCATCCAAAACACCTCTTTGCTTAAACACCTATTTGGCTTCGAAATGTCTCCGTCGATAATTGTAGTCCGCGTTTTATGTTGAGTGTTCTATGCGATGTTTTCCGTCTCTGTCCCTTGTTTAATAAGGATACGTTCATTATTTGCTAGTCTTTTTGTTAATGGATGCTCAATAAAAAATAAATTTATAGGTAAACCCAGCTATCTCTTGATGTTATCGTTGCTTAGAAACGATGTACGTGTAGAATTTTCTTCGATATATACCAGAGAACATTATGACCGCCATATATCTGAAGTTGTTAAAGAACTGTTCTTCTGTTAATGGCCAAACTGTTAGAGTTATTCTCATTTGGCCTTTTAGTTTTACAAAATCTATGGCTCCGGACTTAAGTATATATATTTTCTTTGTAACACTGTTGAAGGAAATACAAACTCCTAAATATTTGAATAACATTAAATAGTTGTTTCATCTTGAGCTGTTTGTAACGTTTTAGCAGATAAAGTTCAAATAGATTTAGGTATCTTATGCGGAATTACACGGGCCTACCAGATGACCTATAACATTATTTTTGTCTAAAACGCTAAGTAGTTGCCATGACCGACTTCGAAGCAAATATGTTTGACTGTTCTTTTATAAAATAAATCTTGTCATCGATTCTTCGACTGTGCTAATTTTTGCTTTGTTGATTGATTAAAACGTTTAGGCAGATAATGAATAGAATGTGATATCATGTGAATACGATGTCAATTTTGCAACACTCATTCTTGATATTGCAAAAATTAACAAAATATACGATACCATATTAACTTGATTAGGCCAGATGCGGATGATTTAATTTGATAGCAATTTATTCTAATTTTAATTTAGATTTATTTGAAATTTTGCGAATAAGCTGGTTGATATGATTATTCAATTGGGGATCGCTTTTGTGTTGTATCGTGTTCGACTTTGATGAATTGAGTATATGTAAAATGCTAAATTGTTTATTTGTTAATAGAACAAATATGTTTTATATGCTTTTTATCGTCAATTATTTCATTTAGGATAAATTATATAGAGAAAATAAATTTATAAAATTTACTCATTATAATATGCAATTATTACCGATATGCTATGCCGCCTTTTACAACATCGACAACCAATGGATAATTGTGATCATCAACTTCATCCGAGTCTATTTAGTAAATTAATTATACAGTTAGAATAAAAAAGAAAGAACTATTTCAAATTAAATTATGCAATTTAAGCTAAACTATTGAAAAGGAATGCAATATATTGCAAAGTTTTATATTTTGCACTATATATATGCAAAGTATTTCTTATATATATTTCTTCATATATTTATTTCTTAATACATTTTTAATTTTCTACATTTTTAGTGTGCTATACACTAATACATCAATAAATGAACTTTTATCGGTAACACTATCTGCTAATCGTAAGTCATAGTGGCTATGAAACCATAGTATTCATAACCGAAGAAGAATTTTTTTTCATATTGTCGAAATTGCTGTAATTAGCAATCAGATACAAGGAATCCCACTTGAGGTTCATAGCATACTCATTAAGAAACCGTTGGTGTGAGGTTCTATCCCAAGAATAACGACTGAACGCATTCCTTTAAATTAATATCCCATCTGAGGGTATTAATATATTGTGTACTATTAAATAGGACTGGTTGAACTTTAAGTGTTTTATGACTCTTGACAATATCGTCTTTGATGACATATCTGTTTACTTCAAATTATTAAATATGCGTTTTGCTTTTATATCAAACGTTTTAGTTATCAAGTACACCGAATCCTTTGCAAATGACTTAATTCATCAACAATGTAAATTCCATACGTAATGATGCAGATTTCTTGTCTTTAATTTATATGAAAAAGCGGAATTCTTATACTGCATAAAAAACAATTATTTTTAGTTCGATAAAATACAAATAATAGAAAAGTAACATGTTATGAATTTAAAAAATTACAATTGAAATTGATTTCACTTCTTTATTTCTGTTGATGATTATAAAAGCAATGGCATTAATCTTGCATTTTTACTGTAATCAAGTATATATAAGAAATCATCAAATATATTTAAGAACACAAAACAGGCAAACGGTGAAGCCAAAGCGATGAGATAAAGCTCAAAGTTGTCCTTATCAAATCAACACTTAGCTACTCCAAGGAATCATAATCCCAATCGCTAATATAGAGTTATACAATGATGTCAGATCAGCACATGCTGTAAAACTAGAGGGTTTAATGCACATATAGTTTCTTAAATGAATGGTACAATGTTTAAACGAAATTAAAAAATACAAAGTCAAATGAGACTTTGTTTAATTTTCATTCCTATTAGTGAAACAAAATAATTTGATAAGGAATCAAATCACTATAATAAAAAATAAGACTATTTTACATTGTTTCATTTTTCAAATTGAACAATTTGAATACGTTCAAATTGTTCCTATAAGATGTCTTGTAATTTTGACGCATGGACATTATAAATGTTAATAAAATTTGAACAATCGGCTTAGCAATACTTAATTTACTAGGTAATAAATTAAGTAGTTCAATATATAGCTGATATCATTATTGTTTGTATTGGACTGGGGTTGATTTATTGATATTAACTCTGAAATTATTATGTATACCCACACATGCAAGATATCCCGATATCTTGTGCACATTTGTAAAGCTTAACGTTGAAAATACCCGTTGACAGCGAAATACTATCTGTAGAATAAAGACATTACGTTATTAGGAATCAGAAGTGTTCCGATTACCAGACACATTGAACTCTAGCTCTAACTGTACAAAATCATCGTCATATTCTTCAATCTGAAGCTGCGATATTAGAAAGTTAGTTGTTGGATGTCTATTTATTTTCAGAATTCGATCACCACATTGTATAACTCCGGATCTATGAAATTATAAATCAGAATATGAAAGCATTACAAAGAATAAAAAAATAAATTATAAATTATCCATTTAAAAACTAATTAAAGCAAAGCATACGAATACATTTTTTGTAGAAGATGGTATATTTTCGTAAACGTTTTCAAGTCAGTTTTAAAATGAAGACAGTTTCACTGTGGCAAAGTTAATCCTACCTTCCTATATTATAGTCGATGACAGTCAACCTATAACGTGATCTTCCAATATTTATTCTATCTAGAGTATCATATAGACACGTTCCATTCATCATTAGTACCTCTTTTTTCTACATATAATGGTAATCGCTGTACACATAGTAGCACAGAAATAAATGATCTACGAGTCTTATTTTTAAGTATAATTCATGTAATGTCGTTAAGGGATCGCATAAAGATAAATAAGGCATCTAATCACTCATGTTTACAATGTTCAGTGAATAATTACATAGAAAAAGATAATTAGAGAGCTACATCAATATATTGTGTCATTGCATGTTAAGATGACAATGAATTAGATCATCTTCACGCTACTGTTGATTCTCTTAATGACGAAACACGTGTCTAGCTTTGTATTTGTGATCCATTTCGAATGATTTTAATATATCGCATGACTGGGCTAACACGTAAAGCAATTAGATATAGTTCATTCCAGTTTAAATCGTGAAAATTTTGAAATATGAATTTCCATTCATATTCGAAATTTATATTTCTAATGAATGAAATATTCATTTTATTGAAATATATTGAATATATATATTTAAATATACATTGAAATATATTGAATATATATTTCATTTCATTGAAATATACTGAATGAATATGAAATATTCATTTGAAGGGATTACAAGTAGAGCAGGTTTCCTTAGCACTCCTAGACGAGCTGATGATAGCCGGCAACACTTATCAGTAGAGTGAACTACCATCAGTCGTTTCGGCTGCCTTGTGGTATATTAAATAGGCATTTCCGAGAATTCGCTGATGTGGTAGCATGGGTATAGCATCTTTAAACAAACCACGTGCTTTCCGGATCATCCTAATTTATTCGGCAGGAATTTTACTTGCTGCAAAATTTACTTAAAACAGCATTTCTTTTAAAAGGAATTTAGTGCCTGATTAAATCGTGGCAGATTCGGATCCTCCATTCATGACGATACTGATTGATAGATAATACTGTATTTATTTTAACGAATCAAGGCAAAGACTCTTGTTTATTTTATAAAGCTTTCAGGATTTCATTAGAAATCCCAAAACTTTATAAAATAGATGTCTTTGTCTTGATTTGTTTAAATAAATACAATATTATATATATTAGAGATTTGATTCAACCATGAATGTCTATTACACCTATATGCTTCTCTCTATACATAGAGAATTTCAAGTTTCAACACTGCAAGACGGCATACCGTTTCGGTTTTGAGAAATCTCATCAGTTGCATCATATACAATGCATACTCATGAAAAACATTATATATGGATAAAAACAGAAAGAATTTACTATATTCTAATTGCATGACGTAGCTTGGGCTTTCAATTTTACATTTCGTGTCGTTACATTGATGTATTTGTCATCTGGACACACGAAGAATGTTCTTCGGAAAGTTGCCTTATGCACATAAATAAAGGGGATATGACATTTACCTGTGATCCGAATAGCTCACTACATTTCTTGAACGTAAATCTTAATAAAGAAGTAATTAATGGAAAAATACGATACATGGTATCTGTTTACAGAAAACTCGAATCAAATTCGATATATATATATACACTCAAAAGGTGCCCACCACAGTTCAACAAATGGTGTGATTATTTAGAATGAACTGCTAAAGATAATAAAAATCAGCAACACATACAATGCTCGATAAGTTAGCATGGAGATATTGACGTAACCTTATCTTAAAACGAGGTTAAACGTTTGTAAACTCTAAACCTTACGCCTTTGACAATGTATGCACGCAATGTGGATAGTAAATACTAACAATGTGTGGATAGTTAAACAATATTGCTGTATCTGTATATATAATAAGACAGCGATGCATACAAGCAATTTGAAATAACTGAAGGTTTACACCGAAAAAGCTTTAACTTGTACTTTTGTTTAATAAACTAATGTTTTATTCCCGTTTCGAAGACATTGCATAAACAGAATTTCGATCAACGAAATCATGTTTCTTATCTCTAGCAATATTTATTTCATATAATAAATTATATAATAATTTATATAATTATATAATTATTAGATAAATATTATATAATTTATATAATAATTTTAAATAATAATAATTTATTTTGTATCATTTTTTTATAAATTATAATTATAAATTATATAAATAAATTACATAAAATACAAATAAATATATACGATTTATTTTATTATAAAAGACAAAATAAAATATATTTTATTTATTTTTATTTGATAAAAATATTTAAGTTTTAAGGAAATGAAGATATGTAATAAAAATGCGGTGATGTGATTGATATTTTAATTTGCACTTAACTAAAATAAAATCAAACAATTATAGCCGATTTTCATCTGAATTAAATTTAAACAAAATATTGTTTTTTTTATTTTATAATGAACTTATCCACATATACATTTAAATCGCTTACCGCGCTGCTGATCCGTTTGCTGTAATTTCACATATAATTGATGGAATTTGGTAAAAATTTGGATAAGGCAAATAAAGCCGTATTCCAAGATCTTTAAACCTATTGGCTTTCAGTAATAAAGTTATTCGTTCTGTAGAAATAAGGGTTGGTGAATTGATTTTGTCAGAGGACGCATAAAGCTGATTAGCTAAAGAGAATGAAAATATAAAACTATCATTAATTTGCTTTAAAATATTAAAAATTTGAGATCTTGAATAAACAAGTTATTAAATTATTAGAATTATTTATAAATCAGATCAACACACTGAATCTACGTATTTTAAACAATATAAAAATTTAAAATAAGGATAAATGAGATAAATGATTATAAATAAATAATAATAATTAAAGATTTTATATAATTTATATTTATATAAAGTTAGAATTTAAAATAAAAATCAATTTTTATGAATTGACTAATGAATAATATATGATTTATCAGAAAAGATAATAAAGTCATCAGTCGGAACTGCTATGTTATCAGGTTTCAGTCCCTAGTTCTCGACCCAACAGAGCCGCAGAGCCAAATTATGCTAGTAATGCTTTTCCATTGATGAAATTTGATTTTTTAGCTTATCTTATTCCAATACAGAATATATCCTGTTTTAAATAGTTGATACTGATCCACTATTGATAAATAATTATTGTAGCTGGATCAAAGAAAAAAAAATATTTTTGATATTTCGCTAACTACTCTTAACATCTTCAGAAAATTACTCAATATATAAAAATCTTCAGAACATTACAGAATATATCATTAAATATCCATCCATAAAATTTTTCCACTTAGGAGTTTAAATTTATTTTATGTGATACTTTTTGATTATTTATATATTTTATACATTATATTTTATATATTATTTACATTAGAATTTCATTTGAGTTTGGTGAATTATTATGCATATTACTGGAATTACTATATACTAAAGGAAAACAAGTTTTATTTTGCAAACAACCATTCGATCGTTTAGATCCTTTTCAAGTTGACAACTTGAAAAGGAAACTGAGAAGGAATCTAAACGATCGAACATTTGTTAACAAAATAAAACTTTTATTCTTCTTGAGTCTATAATAATTCCAGTAATACGCATAATATATTATTTAATAAACTTTTAATTTTCAAAGACAAATTTAAGCATTATCAATTTTAGTTTCAATCTGAATAAGTTTGATTAGATATAGTTTGATATAAAACTTGATAGACTTTTATGTCTATCATAAAATCATCTAATGAAATAGTACTAAAACATAGTATTTGATATTCAATAATTTTTTATTTTAAATCCTCTTTTCAAAATAAATAAAAGCCATTTAGCTAAATCACGATATTTGACGGTCGCGTTCAAATTATTTATTAATGTCTCCGTATATAAAATTTAGCTTTATTCTAGAAATAAAACCAAAATTATATCCTTTAATCCCACTTGTTCTAATATAATACTTACATTTTTCTTTAAAGAGAAAGGCAGCAGTGAAAAAAACTTCTCAGATTATAATATGGAATGTGCAAGCACAAAATCATCTTTATAAAGAATTATTGGAGCTGGATAAAAGAAAAGAGGAAATGTTTTATTGATATTTTCCTAACCTCTGTTAGCATCTTCAGAAAACTACAAAAGAAATTTTTAAATTTTCTAAAGATGCTAACAGAGGTTAGCGAAATATCAATAAAAAATTTCCCTCTTTTCTTTGATCCAGCTCCAATATTTTTTATCAATAATAGATCATTATCAACTATTTAAAAAAATCATCTTTATATTGGCCTTGGATAAAATCCAAAAAGGAATTTTTCTCTTCAGAACAAAAACGATGCTTTTTAAAATCGCCGCTGAAAAGCATCTACAATCAAAGCGAGCTGGTTGTTAGCTAAGAAAATTGTGGTTTTACAGAGTGATGTCAAATAACGAGAAAATGTTGCGACAATAGATGATTTACTTACTCATCAGTAAAAAATATGCATTTTATGAGCAAGTTATGTGAAGATAATCTTGTCGTGAACGTGTGATATGCCAGGTAACTTGCAAGTCACATGTTCGATAGCATATCTAACACATTACACACTCATCAAATGATCGCATGGATAAATATAATATTTTACCGCGTATTTCATATTTCTTAACTTCCTAAAATTTATTAGTCTAAAATTCAAAATTTTATCTTATTTTTTGCTAAATATAACAATTACGCTTATAAACGTTGCTAAGGATGATATATATTTCCGTAATTTGTCTACGACATCCTCGGAGAAGGTGTATGGTGTAAATTATGAAGTTGGCACTATAAGCTACCGTATCGCGTGACACCAATCTTAGTAATACATTTTGTTTGAACTTCATGCACTTGTAAGAAATGAATAAAATTTGGAAGCGAAAATCCCTTTATAGATTATTTCTATATTTTACAAAATGTATTTTTAATTCCAAGTTTAAAAGAAAATTATTTAATCATCGAAATTTTAATTAACTTATTAAATTACACAAATGTTAAACCGTTATTTATGCTTTAAATTATCGCTTAAATAAGGTATAAAATATTCAATATTACATATTATGTATTATCGACAAATTTTACATTTTATAAACTTATAAAATAATAATAGATTCGATATTTTGTGCAAAATAACTGTTTGAATTGTAAAAAACAATAAATCTCAATATTATTTAATGTCGGTATATCTTACTTAATGTATTTTAGATTTGTTCGATACAGTTCTATGTTTATAATTTAAATTTCTGTCAGTTGAAATGTCCTAATTAATATTGGTTGAACAAAAATAAACACTAGAGTCTTAAAATTTATACTAGGCACATATATCTACGAATTCAATGTTTCATCAGAGGAAATACGTCATTATGTATTCTGCTCGCTGCTATGTTGGGTCGAGGAATAAAGGCAGATAGATACCTGATAACATAGCAGTTACTCCAGATGACCTCTAATCCTTTTTCTGATAGATCGTATAATATTTATTAGCCAATTCATAAAAATTGACTTTTATTTTAAATTTTAATTTTAATTTTTTACTTGATATAAATTATATAAAATATTATATAAAATTATTAAATTATTTATAATTATTTATAATTATTTATTATTTTTTATTTTAGTTCTGTTTATCATTATATTTAATTTATAAATAATTAATATACGTAGACTCAGTTACCTGATCTGATTTCTTGCTCCTTTGATTATATTTAAAAATGGATTTTTGATGCCTATACGCTAATCGATATTCTTATTAAATCGTTTTAATTTGAGTGTTTGATTATCTTCTGTAAGTAGTTGAAAATATATTTTAGCCATATAAAAGATAGAATAAGTCACCTCCTATTTTATTTGTTAATAGTCTTGGCATAGAATTCACTGAATAGAGCACTGGATGTTCGATGGGTAAGTTAAACATAGATTGTGATACATGTTGACAATCTAAAAATCAAAATATATTATACATACATAAACAATAATTAATGAAGATACTGCGACAACTATGTATGAAATAATTTAATCTAAATAGTGAAATATATAAAATAGTTACAACTTTTTAAATCTAAATTGTAATTGTCAATTGTATTATGAAATCGCAAAGAAAGCTATGAATTTTAAAAAATCTACAATTTCATGATTTTTTGCTTTGTCATATAAAATGAATAATTCTAGTTTGCGTGAACATCATAAAAACGAAACAAAGGGAAATATTCCAACTTTGATTATTGACATCGGTGTCATAATTATTAAGTATCAAATAAATCACACAGTTGAAATGAATTTTGCGAATAGTATAACATATTTATTAATGAATTCTATCAAAACAAGGAATATAAGCGACTGTTCAATCAATCTGAATTCTGCTGGAATCAATAAATATCTGTAAACATTTTAAATATAAACTCAACAATTAGCAAAACAGATTTATTTGATGTATCGGACAAATTCTCTTTCAAGCTTTTAAAGATTGTGGATTTATGACCGACAATCATAAAAAAGATTAAAAAGAATTCGTATATATAATTTAATCTTGCTTATAAAACAACAAAGATTTACGATTTTTTCAACAAAACTAGTTTTAACAAACGCTTTCGTCAGTTGTAGAATACAAATATTTAAATGTTGTTTCAATGCATTATAGTTCTATTAATGTTTTAATTCAATTGAAGACTGTATCATTTTGATATTCATATGATAAATGTAGCTATGTTCAAATTCAAAATCATCCAGTGTGATGGATGTAGCAAAACATAAAAAAATATAAAATTCTTCAACTGGAGGAATCCCATCAGGGATTTAAAGTGAATTACGTAAAATAATATAGTGAGAATCACTTCCTTTTTATTGTTCGACAGCCACTGTTATTACTCGATCCAAATTTATGACATTCGGGGTGTAAGTGTTTTTAATGAAACATTGAATATGATATTATCATCCTTCTGTAATATGTATGCGTTATTTAAAAAGTTTAAATGTGCTTGTTTATGGTGTACTAGTAAATATTACCGAATATTATACATCCTTTTCAAAACGTCTTCATAATTACATTTTGATAATGTCAAATATTCTTTTTTGATAATACAAGTGAGAAATTTTATTGAGATGGGAAATATATGAGTGATTAACTTACTTGAACACAATAACGAAAGACTATTTCTTGTAGTATTGATACGTTGATTTGTGTCAAGCATTGCTTGTCCAAATTCCGGCAAAGCGAGAAGACATTGACTAAATTTTGGCTTAATTCCTAACCGAATTCTACAACAACGTGATGCTTTCTCCAATACGCCTTTGACTTCGATTAAGTTGTCAGTGTTAATAAGCAGTATATCGTTGACTGAAATGATCATATCTCCAGGTTGAATAGCGCCACACCTAGATGCATGCATCAAGGTCATTTTATATACTTTCATGAATGTCATCTATAAAATTATCTCATTAAATTTGAAACATTGTAAAAGTGTATCAAATTCTATAATTATATTTTCTTGTGAAGTTACACATCATCAATTATAATTATATCTATACGATATGATTTAAATTTTAATTAATCGTACAATAAGGCTCTTTTTACAACAAATATTAACTGTAATGAAATTTTCTAAAAAAATTTTAATTTTGAAATATAAAATTTGGGAAAATTTTGTATTTTCAAAATTTTATCTTGTTTAATTTTACATTTGCTATAAAACTCTTACCTTTCGGCAATACTGGCAGGTTTTACATGTTTAATTATTATATGTGGATTTTGCAATATGCCCTGTTGTCCATGGCCAAGACTTATTCCAATAGACGAGTCTGCAGTTTTCTCGATATCAACTATTATGGCTTTATCATTTGTACATAATGGAGCAGATTCTATAGAAACATGATAAAACCAAATAAATCTCAAAGATGCAACGTTTTTAATTTTACATATAATACCTGAGTATTATATTTTGACTTAAAAATAATGCTTAAAATAATATTAAAATAATATTGTTTAATAATCATTAAAAACTTTACATTTTTATACTTTGCTGATACTATCGTTATGCATTACCAGCAAGGTATTCATGGCCTTGATCAAGATTACTAATGATGTAATCAATACAATTTCTGAAGCAGATAAGGAAATGAATTTGTTAAGACAAAAGTTTGAAGCGCAAACCGTTTTCAAATTTTCTTTCACTTGAAGAAACTTGAAAAAGAGACGTTCGAGCTTGATACGTTGTGTCACAGTTTTCTCTTAGCAAATTCATTCCATTCGATGCTTCATAATGTGCATTGATTATGTAAAAATGTATGATCTGAACCCAGACCGTCAGTATCAAGATAGTTATGATTTTAAATGCGAAATTACATTGCGTAATGCAGCAATAATTGGAAAAATACAAAGAAAGTATAGCAATGTATCTCTAGTAAAATAATTTTAAGTTATGTCTTGCTATAATCATAAGTAGCACATATGTATATTAAAAAATATCTTATACGATAAAAAGATCGTTGTCAACTTACCAATTTGTTGACAATTCATGACACTAAATTATTACACGTTATTTTTATAGTTATGTTCAGAAAATTGCATGTAATGTAACAACAGAATGTAGTATTAACTCGTTAAAACGGTCGTATTTATCGTATATGTACCACACAGCATTGTTAAGGATACTATGATATCGAGTACAATCAACATTCAATGATATTTGTATGCTAGCTTTAAAAATAACTGATGCTGATTTAAAATTTTAACTTTGTTCAATTTTGGAGCAGGATCAATACTAATTTCCCGGTAAATTTGCTGAAACACAAATCTTAGGTTTGCATTGATGGAAATGATGATAGCAATAGTAACATTTAAAATATAAATCGTTAACTTAATATCCCTTGGTAATAATATTTCCTACCGGTTTCTATAATTTCATATTCCCGGAATTTGCAGATAAAAATAGCAATTAGATCTGGACTAATGACTTGCTCCAGCTTTTAGGCAAACCATTTGGCAATTTCCCGTCTACACTAAGAGCTTCTTAATAAGGCGATCCTTAATACACGGATTTCACGATACGTTCTGACGAATAAGGATTCCACTATACAAATACGGTACATTTTACATTTGTCATTTTGCAAATAATCGTGATCGTCGTTATTTCACGTTTACGAGTGATCATATTTAACAAAGTTGTCACGGACCGAAGGTTGCAAACTAGTTTTACGAATCGGATATTAAAGATGTATATTGAATATTTTTCTTTCAGTTTTATTCTAACTTACAGACGGTGAGCTAAAAATACTCTTCATCATTATTTTAAAATATAATAGACCGCAAGAAAGACCTCCCATCGCTTTCGCGGATTTCGATCAGCGTATCACCAACATGAGAAAAATTGACTTGTGAAGAATTACATTTCCTTTGTAATTTGAAAAGTAATTATAAAATTAGCTCAATTTCTTTAAAAAAAATCTTATTTTTTATTTTATGCTTTTTGGTTCTAAAAATAAAACAAATATTTTAATTTGAGATGAAAGCTAGTTTACCTCACTGACATCTCAAATTAGTTTAGAAATGTATGTGTATAACATGACATGAAATCACTTTGTTGTGATTTCAACGCATGCTATACTGTCTTAAAATTGTTTATCAAATAACGATAAAATATTATATATCCATTACAAGTAAATTATGTTAAATTTATTACTCAGTTGCTTTATAAACCATATTTATTATTTAACTTATTTACCTATTTTGAAAACGTTTTAAAAATTAAAGTAATAAAATGTATCTAAAATAGAATATTTTACCTATAAAATACTGTATTGTAATTATACAACTGTGCACTTGTAAAACATGAGTATAAAAATCTTCTGGATTATTTACTGTACATTCGTTAACCGCCAAAATGCGATCACCAACTTTTATTGAACCTTCTCTAGAAGTAAACAATTTGTTTTTATTAAACAACCTGCATTTTAACGTGCATTGTAAATCATCAAGTTATTAAAGCTGTGATAAACTCTATTTTAAAATGTTATGCATTTGTAAATTGTCGTAAGTATTTTTTGTAACTTAACAAGTTTTCACTCATAATCATCCACGATTATAGACGGATGCAGTCAAAATATTTGTATTCTAATTGCCAATTCAAACTGCTACTTTATAGATAGAAATTAATAAAAAACTAATGTTCTCAAAATTTAGAAATCGTTTTTTCCAATCTATATTGATTTATAAGTTAATCATTTTCATACTATTTTAACAAAAACGTTGTTGTCATTCTGATAAAATAAGTTTTGATTTAATATAAATTACGTTATAATTAATATGAAGAACTATAAAAGTACAAATATTTTATTTAATTATTGTTTGGAAATTAATAATTAATTAGAATAAAAAATAATATTGACTTATATGCATTAATTTCCAAAACAAACTGTCAATATTTAACCAAATATACTGATAACTGTTAAAAACTTAAATAAACTTTTTGTTCTTATTATGTGGAACACCTAGAAATGGCTAGTACAAATAAATTAGCTATAAAAATATAGCAATTTAAAATTTACTTGGTTTGTCTCAAAAGAGCCAAGATATATAAGTTATTAATGTTTAAATATGCTAATGCTCTTTCTGATAATACATCGCAGTATAAAAATATAATTAAAGTATTCAAAGCTGACTACAACATTTGCTATAGTGTACAACGCATTTATGCTTGTCTAATTATTATAAATATACCTCACTAGTCATTATTGATATTTTTTTATTCTACGGCAATTTATTTACATGTAAATAAATATTATAATAATATAACATATAACAATACCCTTCAAATATGGCGGAATATAAAATTTAAGTAATTATTCTTAGAAAAGGAAAACTATATTAAATTGTAAGCAAGACAACTTTCGTGAACGCAAAAGAAAATGCCATAAAATGCTTGCAATTGTATTTGAATATAGTTATTCATTCCTTTCCAAATGTTTGAGTGTCACTTTTCGCAATAGTTTCTAGATATCGTGACAAATTCAAACGTTTGGGAACATAATTGTTGAAATAAATGCACTTCTTTGAATTCGATTCACGCGTTTAACATATTTTGCGAGGTTCATTATTAATTTATTATAATAATTATTGTGTAAGCATATTCCATTGTTTTTAAAAATTAAACAAATCGAGAGAAGTCAATGTAAAATTTTATTGCTACAAATTTTCGATCATTACTGCGATCATCATCAGGAACATTATAATATTATAATTATGAGTTTTATTATATAATCTCACTGGCGTTACGAGTGATGGGAGAAATTAATAATACACCATATACTAAGTAAAAAAGAAAATTTGTATGTATTCGCTACAAAGACCTTAAGATAAACCTGAGTTTTTCATCAATGTCCAGTTTCTTCAGTCATATCGCGCAATATGATGCAACTGTGTGCTTGCAACATATCATCACAGTCTTATCCACAATATCTGTATTTTCAGTTCGATTTGCGTAAATAACACACAATTGGTTCACACAACATTTGTAAAGATATCCATGTATGAAAATAACATGTCAACGATTTCTTATCATTAGATAACCCATTCTACAGGTATCGCGAAAAATACACAGAAGACTTAAGATGCCCCGGTCGATTGATATGAGTTTTGGTGTCAATTTGTACTGTGCTGAAATAAAGCAGTCGAGGGTAGATACAACTAATCCATAATTCTCTTACAGATAGCGCTAGAATGGAAGACGAGACCTTTCTAACCAGTAAAAAATATGACTTAAGATAATTCCACTTTATTCGATCAATACTGCGAAAATTCGTTATAATAATATCAAAGCAGACTACTGAAAAATCATAGCTGATCTTACTAACTAGCATTATCCAAATAATTTAATTGATGTATCAAAGCATAGACAACTAAACGATGACAACTGTTGTATCGAGGATGTAATCTTACCGGTCATATATATGATCGATAAAGGTGTACCACGAAGTTAAAGTTACACCTGTGTAACAAATTAGTGACAATCTCCAATTTTTCGGACTCTAAAATGAAAGAATCCGTGTTAGCTAACCAAACTCTTGTTTAAATAATTCATTATTTTGTTTTATTAAAGTTGACTTCAAGTCCATTTAAGCTACAATATTTTTGTAAACATTATAGAGACTTTCGAAGTATAACAAAACTTATTGAAGAAGCGCGAGGTAATCTGTATTCAATATACTATAGGCACCCCTAATCTTAATACATGGCGGTAAATCGGCTATAAATAAACTGAAAATACGAATGAGATTCCCTGATTATCTCTAATTCTTATTCTTATATATCGTATATTATTCATTAGTCAATTCATAAGATTGATTTTTTAATTTAAATTCTAACTTTATAAAATCTTATATAATTATATAATATTTTACTTGTACTTATTTTTAATTTATATAATAGCATAAAATATGTATACTCAGTTAGCTGATATGATTAATAAGAATACTGATGATGGTTACCCTTCCTTATGGTTTGCATACAGTTTCCTTTGACACATAAATGTCTGTTTTATTGATTGATCTTCTGCATGTTTCTTTTCTAATCTAATATCGAACGCAAAAGTGTTTGAAATTAATATTTATTATAATAAATATTGTTTTACAAATTACGATTATATGATATAATATATTAATTATAAGTTATAATGATGTTAACAATAACAAGGCATCCTACAATTGTTGTGCAAGCAACTGTTGATCCAAATATTTATTTGCATACCGCAGACTTCTTTAAATTCACCAGGCAACAAGCATCGAAATTACACTCCTAAATCAAGTAGATCAGCCATTCAATGATTATCTCTTTGAAAAGCAAATCGGCAGTCTTTTTGACGAGATTATACAGTAAACTCCAAACCTATGAGGGCTACTTAAAAGTAACACAGCTAAATACTTCATCAATACAGTAAACTCCAAACCTATGAAGGCTACTTAAAAGTAACACAGCTAAATACTTCATCAATACAGTAAACTCCAAACCTATGAAGGCTACTTAAAAGTAACACAATATCATCAATATAATTGTTTCGTTAAACAGAGCCGCTTTATATCCAAGGCACATGAATATCAATCTACAATCTATAAAGTGTCTTGTAAACTAGTTCTGAAAAGGAGTTAATGTTCGAAGACAATATTTGTACGAACAATTCTGTAAAGACGATGAAAACTTTGGAAGGACAAAGGACACTGATTTGATAAGTTAATCCCCTTTATTACAAAACGTCAAATTAGAAACCTAATTAACGATGATACAATTAATTCTTATATATCCAACGTATTAATCACGGATGCATTATAAATTCTGAATGGAATTCGTAATGTACTCAATGTAGTTGTTGATTAAAACTAGCTTCGATCAACGAACTACAGACTCCATGCCACTTCTATACGACCACTTTAGCATTGAAATGATTATGTACTCAACAACACTCATCAGTAGAATGAATTACCCACTGGTCTTTTCGCTTGCCTCTGTGATGTAAAAGAAGGCATTTCTGACACGTTGCTTAAACGATTGAGGCTTTCGCTCTCGAACCAGAACATTTGCTTTTGTTTTTCCCATTTCAAGTCTGATCTGCGCTGAATCTGAATTATATATTATCATCAGATCGTCTAAGAGTGATAACGAAATCTGCTGTGCTTGTAATCGAATTCCGACTTTTGACAAAATTCTTGATAGTAAGACTGTAGCTTGTAGGCTCACGGAACATAGTGTAAACAAATTCTATTTTTAAATTATAAAAATGTATCATCAAATGATCCTGTGAGAAAGCAAGCAACGACAGCAATAAAATTTCCTATCGCATAAACTAGTATAATTCGGAAAGCACGTTGTTTGTTTAAAGAGGATATGCCCATGCTACCACGTCAGCAAATTCTCGGAAATGCCTTCTAAATATGTCACAAGCCAGCCGAAATGTAAGTAGTAGTTCACCCTACTGGTGTGTGCTGCCGGCTACCATTTATATAGATGATGCATTTAAGAAATGGTGTCGTTTGATATACTGGACTTTGATTCACGACTTTCAGTCACCATATCACTTCTAGACGACCACTTCAGTCTCTAAACGATGGAGTACTCGTCAACACTGATAAGAAGAATGAAGTACCCACTGGTAGTTTCGGTTGACTGTGTGACATTGTAAATGAAGACGTTTACGACACTTTGCTTAATTGTCTGAGGCTTGCGCTATAAACCAGTGCGAATTGCTGTGCGAATCATCCTTAAATACTAGGCAGAAGTTGTTGCTGAATCGTCGCTGTACTTGTTGGATCCAAAATGGATACAACATGTATAATAGTGGTGCAAGGATTGCTGAGTAAACAACCATTTTATATAAATGCCGTATTTCGTAAGAAATCGTGGACCGTTGCTTACTCAGCACATCCGTGCACAACTATTTTACATGCCGTATCCATTATGAATCCAACAAGGGAAGCGACAATTCAGCAACAATCCCTGCTTAGTGTTTAAGGATGGTCCGCACAGCAATTCGATCTGGTAAAGAGCGCAAGTCTAAGACAGTAGAACAAAGTGTCGTAAACGCCAAAATTCACAATGTCACACAAGAAACCGAAAAGAGCAGTAGGTACTTCATTCTACTGATGATTGTTGCCGAGTACTCCATCTATATATATTTGATTAAATTTGATTTAATTCATATATATACCGACGACATTCTATTGTTTATAGAGCATCGTCGGGGGAATTGCTAATTGGAATTCGGAAATAAATCATTGAAAATAAGTTGAAAGACCCGACAAAAAACAGTGCAAAAATTATTTATTTGACGTTTTGGGCTACTCGCTCTTCATCAATTGTTAGTAGTTATAATCAACTACTAACAACAACGGAGCTCCTCACGGTACTGATGAGCTCCGTTAGAGCAAAACGCGTCTACCGTTGTGGAAGTTTGTCGTCACACATAGGATGACTGGGCATACGTAGCGACTTTGAATATTGCGAGAATAATTCGGTTCTATTTTTTGGTTTGATGATATATAGGATGCTGCCTGGTGTTTGTGCATCTTAATGAGGAAAACAGTGATTTATTTACGATTACAAATTGCGTGTCCAGGGCAGGTGTAACAACAAATTATATTTTATATATTTGTACACTTTAAAGTGTCCATGTTAAACAGCATTTCTATTAAAAGGAATGTAGTGCCTGATGCATGGTTAAACTGCAATACGCACTGCCATACAGAGAGCTTATGCTAAATTCCCTATGATGATTCAGATTAAAGGTAGTTCTGTTTTTCGAGCTTTAAACACTGTTTAAGCGTGTGTTGAGGTACCTATGGATGATCTTTGAAGTCACGGTATTGATGAGCTCCGTTAGAGCAAAACGCGTCTACCGTTGTGTAAGTTTGTCGTCACACATAGGATGACTGGTCATACGTAGCGACTTTGAATATTGCGAGAATAATTCGGTTCTATTTTTTGGTTTGATGATAATATAGGATGCTGCCTGGTGTTTGTGACTCCTCATGAGGAAAGCATAGTGATTTATTTACGAGTACACATTGCGTGTCCAGGGCAGGTGTAACAACAAAATAAATTTTATATATTTGTACACTTTTAAGTGTCCCTGATAAAAAGCATTTCTGTTAAAAAGAATTTAGTGCCTGATGCATGGTTAAACTGCAATACGCAAAGCCATGCAGAGAGCTTATGCTAAGGTAGCATATGCTCATGCTACCTTAAGCTCATTAAAGGTAGTTCTGCAATTCCAACTTTAAACACTGTTAAAGCGTGGGTTTAGGTGCCTATAGATGATTATCGAAGTCACGGTACTGAGGAGCGACTTTGAATACTGCGAGAATAATCGGTTATATTTCTTGGTCTGATAAGGATATATAGAATGCTGCCTGGTGTTTATGCCTCTATTTGAGGAAAACATAGTGATTTATATATAACAAGCCATTAAAAACGCTTTATGCACCTGAGTTTCGTCTAGCATCGTGAGGAATTGTCGGTGTCTTTATAGTTATCACAAAAGCAGTGGACACGCACACTATATTATGTCTAGTGTCACGAAACACTAGACACGTGCTTACACCCGTCCTTACACCCGTAAGAACGAAGCACGTGTTTCGTCCTTGAGGGTGTAAGGACGAAACACGAGTTTCGTTCTTACGGGTGTTTCAGTGTGTGTTAAGGTGTCATTAGACAAGATTCATGTTCACGCTACTGAAGAGTCCCGTAAAGACGAAACACGTGTCTAGCGTTGTGTTGTGCGTTCGATTACGCATAGTTTGAGTTCATTGGATTACTTGGCACGCACTTGGGTAAATAGATGTAGTTCGCCCCAGTTTCAATCTGAACATTTTAGAAATGTAAATGGAATCTTTCGTGGATACTGGGCTGCTTTTCAATTTATACTTTAACAAAATATAATTGAATATATTTATAGATCAGCAGAGAACTACATAAATTTGATTCAGTGTGTGTTAAGGTGCCATTGGATAAGAGTCATGTTCACGCTACTGAAGAGTCCGTAAAGACGAAACACGTGTCTAGCGTTGTGTTTTGCGTTCGATTACGCATGGTTTGAGTTCATTGGATTACTGGGCGCACACTTGGTAAATAGATGTAGTTCGCCCCAGTTTCAATCTGAACATTTTAGAAATATAAATGGAATCCCTCGTGAATCCTGGGCTGCTTTTCATATATATATATATATATATATATATATATATATATATATATATATATATATATATATATATATATATATATATATATATATATATATATATATATATATATATATATATATATATATATATATATATCACTATGTTTTCCTCATGAAGAGGCATAAACACCAGGCAGCATTCTTTATATCCTCATCAGATCAAGAAATAGAACCGAATTATTCTCGCAATATTCAAAGTCGCTACGTATGCCCAGTCATCCTATGTGTGACGACAAACTTCAACAACGGTAGACGCGTTTCGCTCTAACGGAGCTCATCAGTACCGTGACTTTAATAATCATCCATAGGCTCCTTAACACACGCTTGAACAATGTTTAATGCTCGAAAAACAGAACTACCCCTAATCTGAATCATCAGAGGAAATTTAGCATAAGCTCTGTGCATGGCAGTGCGTATTGCGGTTTAATCATGCATCAGGCACTAAATTCCTTTTAATAGAAATGCTGTTTTACAGGGACACTTTAAAGTGTACAAATATATAAAATATAATTTGTTGTTACACCTGCCCTGGGACACACAATGGTGTACTCGTAAATAAATCACTATGTTTTCCTCATGAAGAGGCATTAACATATTGTCTGATGCTTACGCTCTTAACCAGATCGAATTCACAATGCCACACAGGCAACCGAAACGGCCAGTGAGTACTTCATTCTACCGATTAGTGTTGCCGGGTACTCATTGGTCGTCTAGAAGTGACATGGTGACTGAAAGTCGTGAATCGAAGTCCAGTCTATCAAGCAACACCATTTAGTATAAATGCCGTATTTCGTAAGAAATCCTGGACCGTTGTTTACTCAGCACATCCGTGCACTACTATTATAGCTGCCGTATCCATTAAGGATCCAACGAGTGCAGCGACAATTCAGCAACAACCTCTGCCTAGTGTTTAAGGATGGTCCGCACAGCAATTCGATCTGGTTAAGAACGTAAGCCTCAGACAATTAAGCAAAGTGTCGGAAACGCCTTTATTCATAATGTCACACAGGCAACCGAAACGACCAGTGAGTACTTCATTCTACCGATTAGTGTTGCCGGGTACTCATTGGTCGTCTAGAAGTAACATGGTGACTGAAAGTCGTGAATCGAAGTCCAGTCTATCAAGCAACACCATTTAGTATAAATGCCGTATTTCGTAAGAAATCCTGGACCGTTGTTTACTCAGCACATCCGTGCACTACTATTATATATAATCCGTGCACTATTATATATATTTGTGGTTATCGCAGTGTTTAAAAATAGTATTATTCAAAATAAGACATCAGGCATTATAAGAATCTGCAGCAAAAGCAAAACAAATCTAGAAAAAATGGGCAAACCATGATAACAACTTATTTAAGTTCGAAGCTGTTCCCGTGAAGTTAACCTATCAATTAAAGACTCGTTCAAGGCATCTAACATCATAAAAAACAACTTTCTTTTTTCTATCAATGTGCGTTACAGTCACTCTTACGTGACGTAGTCGATTCTATAACCAATATTGAGAAATATGTACGTAGATCACATCAACGAGTACACATAACTTTTAAAACTGGCCTATCTAGTTGTACAATTTTATGTGATAATATATATTATTTGAATTGTGTTTTATATTAATGACAAGTTAAGATTTATTTATATAGAAAATATCTTAATTTAAATGTTTTTATCGATAAGAGAAACAATGTGTTTGCGTAAGTTTCTTCCAACTTCAAACTACATTTGGTCAATAATATTACATTTTGTAGATTACTTATCTCGATTACATATTGTTACTTCTTTTAATCTATGGTATTACTGGGTATTTAAAATCCACTTGTATTACCGGACTTGTAGTTATACATACATTCGACTAGTATTATATAAATATGTATAAACCATCTTGATAAATTATGTACAGTTAAAGTTGGTAAAAAATGTTTTGTCTTAAAATGGATATACAAAATTTGGAAAATACAATGCATAAATAAATGCTTTTTATAATACTAATACAAGAGAAATTAAAAAAGTTTGTTCAAAAATAGCAGTAAACACTTGTCAACTAGGTAACATATTTTATTGTTTCTTCACCCAGCCTTTTATTCGACCAGATAATCGGATCCTTCTATCGCGCATCAACGCTACACGTTGCTAATGGGCCACCCTGAGTCTGCCACAAATATGCAGCCTTAATCAAAGAATATTTACTCCTTAGATAGTATAAACTGATCTATTTAGTTTTACTGAGATGCCATAATAAATTTAATAATAAAATCCCGTTTCATAAATATTGTTTTAAGTGACAGCATTTGTTAATTATTAATAAAATCGAATTCAACTAAATTTTCTAATTGTGAAAAATATTATTATACTAATGTATTTAAATGAAATAAAAAATAAAATGTCGTTGTTGACATCTCTTTGGTAACTTAGACTCAATGTTAAATACATTCTTAAAACCCATTTGATTATTATATCTTATCGTTTTGTTACCTAACACAGCGATACGTGTGTATATGTAACACACAGGAAAATATTAATGTTCATTAGTCTAAGTGAGCTTTTTATAAGATAGAAACAAATCTATTACCAGTAAAAATACCTGTCCGCCACACTATTCGGTCTAATAGCAGCTACGATAACAACAGGAGGAAGACAAGGTTTATCGAAATCTTCTTGCGTATCAGCTACATTCGTATTATTATGATATGGTACTCCGAACCTAACCAATAATCCAAAACTTTCATTGACATCTCTATGATCAAGAGAAATACGTATGGATTTTTCTATATGATTATCATTAGTCTCTAGAATATAAATCAAACACAATGTTAAGTAGATAAATAAGATTGACGTTTAAAATACAATAAAAAGTTAATTAAAACAAACTAAAAATCATTATTAATGGCAATATCACCATTATCTAAATAATCATTTCAATTTACAGAACTGATTATTAATAATACAACATCAATTAAATTAAATCATATAATATAGCTAATTCAATTTGCCTAATTGATTTTTAATAGGGATAATGCCGAAATTCTATTATAATATATTAAAATATTACAAAAAAGGTTATTTTGTTAATACATTTTTCAGTGACATTTAATTGTAAATAGGTGTTATAAATATTTATGATTATTACAAACGATATTATATAATAAGATGATAATCATGAACAATAACAAATACGGTTGTTTATATACACTATATCTATAAACAACTGTATTTGTTATTGATTGATTCTTTATTAAATAAAAGTAACATGTTATAAAATACAAACAAGTAATTATCTCTGCTTATTTTGTGTACAACATCTTTAAATTTGATAAAAAATAAAAAAAATATATAATAATATGGATCATTTGCAGCTGTGAAAAGGTAGGATAAACACTATTCAAGAAAAAATGTTTTACTGATCTGTGGAGATTGCCAATTTACAACCTTCTGGATTGTCGACTCGGCTCTTCTAATGATCTAACAGCTTTGAATAGGAACGAAGATGAAAACTTTTCGATAAAAAAATTGTTTATGTTGATGTTGTTATTATATACTACCGTTTGTAATGATCATACATATTCATAACAGCCATTTATAATTTTCATCTATGAAAATAAAAAGGAATTTTTTGAAATTATTTAATAACGCGTAAGTGATAATTACCGAAGACTAATTCGTGATGTATTCGAACAATATGGTATAAACTAAGAAGACTAAAATGACAATCAAATTTAGTTAAGAATTAGCACTGTGTTCCAACAGCTGCTGAAATAATTATTGCAAAATCTAGCTATTTACCACTCATCTTTTTAATCCTTATGTCAGTATAAATGTTTGACAATTGTTATTTCTTTCTCATCGAAATGCAAATGCATGCATTTGCATTGGAAGATATGGCATGCAATTATCAAAAATGTGTTAGATATTGCAGAAAACCACAAGTTTACAAAAACTAGAAGCTTACAAATCTGGCAATTATAAAATTAAATTCATTATTATTTGATGTTTAAAAACCATGTATTACGTTTCAGGCACAAAATATCGACTCCAGAACAATAGCAACTTCGAAAACTATAAGTTTGCAGTTGAAATAATTCAAGAAAAATTAGCAAATAAACTCCTAGATATTTTTTTAATGTATCGCAGACATGAATGACAGCTAGCAAACGAATAATAGACGCTTGTACTTTTGGTATCGTTGATAATCTAGACTAAAATTTATACATCTAATTTATTTAGATATGCTCAGTTCATCTAATTTAGTTTATATAAAAGCTTATTAGCTCAAGTAATGCCCCGTAAATGATTATGCAATGACTTAAAGTTTAAACAATATACAATATATAGACTAGTTAAAACAAAAAGAGCATGATAATTTTTGCATATATTTTAAATTTATGATAATTATCAAATCCAATTATAGATATATAGAAACTAGAAAAAATAAACATTTGCATAAAAAAGCATATCCTTATCTTGTACTTTATTTTAGAAAAATTGATTACTGTAAATTTTCATCACATTTCATCACAAATTCAACCCATGAATTTGTGCATTTTTATAATAAATTTCAATAAGAAATGATGCTCTTACCAAGTCTATAAGGCACGTAAAGTACTTCCAAGCATATTTCATGATTGAATCTGCAGTCTTTTAGTTTTTTAATAAAATCGTCATATTTTAATTTTTGATGACTGTCAATTCTAAAGATTATATCTCCAGCTTGCAGTTTATCACATCTAAACACATAGTTGATATTAAAATTTCAATCAGTTTCAGAAATTATTTCATTGCTTAAAGATAAAGAAAGGCTAATTAGAAATATACTCCAACCAAGAGAGTATATTACTTCACTTATTTATCTTTAAGCTTTAAATTTAGTTTTGCTTACACAACTAATATTTATAATTTATATTTTAATTATAATTTATGTGTTCATATACTAAGCAAATAAGCTCTTAAGGCATAAGTTAATAAATATTCACGTTGACGCATATAATGGATCAGCTAGATACTAATTTATAATTTATATTTATAATTTATATGTTCATATACTAAGCACATATGGCCTTAAGGCATAAGTTAGTGAAAATTCACGTTGACGCATATACTGTATCAGCTAAATACTAATTTATAATTTATATTTATAATATTAATTTATGTAGAAATATATCCATCCTGATCGGTATTTATCTTTTTTAATTTTCAGGAACTGTCAGCTATAGTTAAACGACAAAAAAATTATTTTAATATTTCGCTAGTAACTACTAGCATCTTCAGAAAATTAACATACAAAAATTAATGATTTATTAAAGTAAAAAACACAAAATTTATATATATTTTCGTTTTTTTTTCTGACTTTTTCGACCCCAGCCAAGTATGGAGCCCCAATCGAGTTTCCTTTCTTTTTTCTTTCTTTTTGCAGGTTTCGATTGAGATTTCTTTGGTTGGATGTCGAGGATAAGAATTTTAAACAAAAATTAAAAATGATAAACTGCTAAAATTCAATTCTAAAAAATAAAAATTCAAAATCATCATAAAAAAACAAAATTTGGATAAAATTGATATTACCAATAAAATAAAAAATATTTTGTAACAAAATATTTTTTGTCATTTAAACAATGACAAAAAAATGAAGATATAATACATTTAATTATACTTTTCTTAATTTCTCTAATTTCTCTGACAAAGCACTTGTAGGCAAACGCAATATAAAATTAATATATACATCTAATTTTAGAAAAATAATTAAACAAATTTCAAACAAGATAAACAAAAACTTATTCAAAACATTTGATTTTCAAATTGTAAAATAAAACATATTTTTTAATTAATTTATTTTTAATTTCAATTTCATTCATAAAAAATTTATTTATTAAAATTAATAATCGTTTTAAAAATAGATATCGTTGTTCTGGAGGGCGATTGTTTGAGTATAAGTACAATCCGCTCAATACAAACGCATTGAGCACAATTACACATCTACCCAAACCGGCATTTAATCGTCTCGCTCTTTCAAACATACGTAGCCTTTTTCTAACTAATTTGAAACACCTGGCCATATCTGACCTAGGATGCAAACGTGGTTCGAAAACGGATCCCAGAATGCGCACCCGACGCTTTCGATTCCCTGGAAGAGAATCGAGGAGACGAGTGTGCTTTCCAGGACGCCAAAATCTGTAATGAACAAAATTGCTCTTCGCTGGGTTTAAAGACAAGCCAAACTTCGCTAAGCGATGAGCAACAATGTCCATTACAGACTTCATTCGCCCTTCAAACCTTGCATCCGACAAAGTATTTCTCTTAAATGCGATCGAGATGTCGTCCGCATAAATGATGGCGTGGGTGTTCCTATCCAAAAGCCCCTCCAGAACTCCCCTCGTCACTATCATATAAATGATAGGAGACAGAGGTGAGCCCTGGGGGAGTCCTTTGTTGAGATGATAGTACTTACCCCCGTCATCATCCAAGTAGAAAGTTCTTGCTTTTAATATACCCAGGACACGATGCAACAAATTACTCGGTATACCATCACTGGTTAACGTTGTAACTATTGCATCATGCCCCAAGTTGTCGAAGGCCGCCGACACATCCAACGAATAGAGGACTGCAGGTCATCTATCGCTGGTGAGAAAACTCTGCATGGACCTTACTGCCTTAACAGTTCCCCTTCCTCTACGAAACCCGTGAATGTGGTCTCCCAACATATCACGATCTTCGTAGAATCGGGAAAGGATCCTAGCAAGAGCTCTCTCATACACCATAACAATATTATTAGATATTGTTATGGGTCTTGTGTCTTTAGCATTCGACACTCATCTTCCCTTCGCAAGGAACACCACTTTTCCGACCGCAATATCACACCAAGATGCTAAAGGTACCCCTAGCATCTTGGCAGCAATATCCGTCCGAACCCTATCGACGATCAATTTGGTCGCAGCAGCACATGCCGAAGACCCGTTAGACGAAAACTTTGGCACGACTGGCCACGCACTCATAATGTCCTCGATAGTGATGTCCTCTTGCGAATTGTCGATGGTCGAAAACAAGAGTTCCATACGGATCTTCATCATTTTCCTCTCTGTCCATCCTTCAGCATTGGCTAGGTGTTTCATTTTTATTTCATGAAGTACATTCCCAAAACCCTTAGAGGATATCCACTTAGAAGCCGCTGCCCTCCAAGAACGAAAGGTGGTTCGCCTAATGGTTTGCCACCATTCCTTTGAAAAATTCTTGTAAGACAGCAACTTTTTAGCGTCTACCCTCTGCTCCAACTCTTGAATATCATTCTTGAGCAGAGCCATTTGAGCGATTCTCTGAGACGAAGGATTCGTATCCGTTCGTAGACCCCAGAGAATACGTTTCAAATGAAGAGCTTTAGGAGTGTACTTGATGTTGGGCGGTCGTTTAGTAGTTAAAAATTTATTTGCATTACTAAAAATTTCATTATTTAAAATTAATAGAGAATTTGATTCTTTTAATTTATTTGTAAAATTTGTCAAAAACGTCTAATCTAAAATATTCAAACAATCGAAAAAATTAAAATTATTATTTATTATAAAATTATTATTGCAAATACTAAAATTTATTATTTCATTAAAAGTATTTTTTAAAATAGTACAAAAAATATCTTTATTATTTAAATTTATCATTACTTCGCTTATTGATCTATTAAAAGCTTGTATACCGGCCCGTGTCGGTTGGAATCTTATCTTGACAACTAGTTCCTCCTTCCACGACCAATATACAAGCTTATGCCCATCATTAAAAGTATCTGGCAGCAAATTCTGCTGCCATTTAATTTTAAAATTTGTATTTTTGTTTTGCATAGCAAAATCTAACGTGGAGCAATAACCATTGCGACGACGGATAAATGTCCCTTCCGGGGGACATATGACCTCCCATGCTGGAGCGATCATGCTGCCCACCCGAGACCCACCGTCGTCGTTGAAATCTCCAATTAAAAATTGACCACCCAAATTGAAGATCTTCAACAGAATTGATCGAATCTCTCTCCTCCCCTTTTTCGAACTCCAGGCCCCCGGCTTGATCTAACAATTTGCTACATAAACTGGGCGTCTAGAGATGAAAAACCGGAGGAGCTGGAATGAACCTACTTCGCTAGTGCCATGCGATAGTAAAGATGCGCAAAAACGCTTCTTTACCACCGACACTAGGAAGAGTTCCATCCTGAGACCTTCTGCTGACACAAATGTGTCGCAGTCGTCGATCTTGCTGCTAAAAATCTTCAATTGATCGGGTGATCTTGCTTCCTGCAAGAGAAGCACATCTGCCGGTATGAGACTGAAATACTGTATCAGGTTCTTAACAGAACCTATATTCCAACTCATTAGGCAGATGTCTTCAAGCGAAGAATACTCAATTCTTCGTTTTTTTTCTTGCATTCGAAGCTTTGTGCCAGGAACTGCCCCTCCGACTCGACGCCATCTGAAGTTATTCAGGTAACGTTAGCATCTTTATAGCAGTCCCTGGCGCTTTAATCGGAAGACCCTCAGAATCAGTCGATACTACTGAACAATAGTCCATATTATTGTCCTTATTCTGAGGGCCTTGTATTTGTGACAAATCGTTGAAACGATTAAAAGTAGTCACCGAAATCGATGACTTGTCTTTCTCCTGTTTCAACGATCTGTATTTGCGTAATGTTGTTGCGTTCAACTCCGATTTGAATTTCTTCAAATCGGATTCGTGGACTACAGCATCTTTTTTAATTTTGCATTTTCCTGCCTTAAGGCAGCCATTTCTTTTTCAAGAGTAAGTACTCTCTCGATCAGCATCGCTGCTTGTCCAACGTGTTGATCCAGAGAGTGACTTTTGACTGTCCTAAGGTAGGACTGAGCTTCCTCACAAGCCTTCTTGTTCTCACCGTTTACCCAGGCCAAGTAAGACTTGAACTCTGGACAAACGTGTGAGTACGCCTTGTGAGGTTGCCTACAGTTTGCACATGTCGGCCTATTTTTATTTCCACATGCTTGTGTTTCGTGTTCTTCTCCGCAGTGGACGCAACGCGGTGACACTTCTCGACACATGTTCGAAAAAGGTCCCTAGAGCTGACATCTATAACACTGCGGATACCGAAAGGCAGCATCGTCTTCGTCGAATATCTTTACAGATATTCGATGTCCGCAGATGCTGCCTCCATCTTCTTTCAATTTTTTCAAACTACATATAGTTCCCTTCAAAAGAAAGGAACTATATGATTGATTGTATGATTTGCATGTTTTCAGAATCCTTACATCATATTGATGTAAGAATTCTTCAGCATCTTCTTTTTCCGCAAATGACGACACATCCCTATGGATGGCAGTCACTTGTGGAGAAATGTCGATAATTTCTATACTCTCTTCTCCAACTAAAGCTGCTTTAAATTTATCTTTCAAAGCTAAGCTTTTGAAGGAGATTCGGTAGAAATTATCTCTTTTGAAAAACCGTTCGAAGATTTCTCCTCGAACAGTTTTTCTTATTTCCCTCTCTCTATCTCTCTTATTTTTTGTTTAGATTATGGTTTTCTTTACATGTTACTTTAATTGCAAAAGAGTCTTGCTTTATAGGCAAGAGCCTCTTTTGCACTGAAGATTATTTTTCTATATTTTTTAAATTTTCCTCCAGCTGGGAAGAAGATTTTCTCTTCCCAACTGGCTTAAGGCAATTAGTTCCTTCCAACTGTACTTATGTACTTATATATGAATAAATAAATAGAAACAAAAAACAAAAAGCAAATACAACAAACAAAAATAAATAAAAAAAAAATAAAATAAAATATAAAAAATTAATAAACTAAACTAAACTATATCAAAAGCAAAAACTCACCTTTCAGCTATTAATATAGCTCTTGATTCCGAAAACTTGAACAACACTTCCGAAAAAAAAACTGTTGACTGAACATAAAAATGAAAATATGTCATATTAATAAAGTTTCTTGTCGGTTTGCACATTGATGCTGGAATCATAATCGTTGCTAAAATTTGTTCACCTAACATTTTCGTTTGTAGAGACCGCAGCAAAAAAAACAACAATGAAACAAAAACACCAAAATTGTACAGCAAAAGTACAAAACATGTATTTATAACAAAACAATGGAGTTTTTGAATGACAGAAAAAATTGTAAAAAAATTTACCATCGGTGCTTCAAACAACTTACAAAATCAAGCTAATATGGAACGGAACTCAGGTATTTCCAATGTAACATCGAATTTTCAAGCCAAAGAAAACAAGGTTAGTCCTATTTCGTCTAATTTTTCAATCTCAAGCACGGATGGAGAACTCCCTCCTGTGCCTAAAGTGGTGAATCTGGTAATAATCAGACTTCTTCAACCATTTGAAAGGAAGAATCTTTTCAATATTTTTCTGAGAGAGTTTACAAGCTCTTATAAGAAGAGAATTCTATTTAATTCGATAAAATATTTAGATTCCGAAATCCGGGTTTCTTTCAGCTCTCCAGATCTGGCAGCATCGTACCTAGAATTTTTCGAAACACACCTAAAAGAATTTGGGTCAACTACTTACAGGCCTATTCAGGCGACTCTGAAAATTAATAATTTTCCGCCCTTCACAACGAAGGAAGATATCATTGCTCTCACATCTGAGTTCAAAATTCATAATATTCGCCCAATCCTGGGCAAGAAAGGCCAGGCTATACCAATAGCATTCTGTTCTACCGCAGTCGATCAGGCGGAATGTCTGGCTAAAAGCAAATGTAACCCCTTTCTGGGGTACAATCTTTCTTTCAATATCGTAGATGCTGATGACTTAACATACCCCCATTGCAATGGGTGCCACCTCTGGGGGCACTGGTCCTCGAACTGTACTAGGCCCCATACGTGTGGGGTTTGCAGCTCTTCCGAAGTCCATGAGGGGAAATGTTCTCTCCCCCCTCTGTGTTCCAATTGTGGTGGTCAGCACCCGGCCTGGTCTAGAAGATGTCCTATCTTCAAAGAATACAAATTAAGGCATTGTGGGGCACCGGTCAAACCGGCCCACTTTGCCGCTGCCAGCTTATCCAATTCAAACGGTTATGGTATGTCGGACACCGACATTTTCAAAATTGTTGACGCAAGACTACAGATATATAAAGACGAGATTCGAGCCTTAACGAACCATCTGATAGCGAAATTCGAGGAGTCCCGTTCTCCTCCATCGACGATTCTTACCTCTTCAAAGAGAGCCCCCCGTTCTAAGAAGAGATCATCTTCTAAACAAAAGTTGGCTTCCTTGAAGTTGGCAAAGAAAGATGATATATGTTGGGAGTTGTTGGCCTCAGAGGGAGATGAAGATAATGCCGGTGGGCAAGTGTCTTCTCCTGGTAGGGCTGGGAGTGAGAAGGGCAACTTTCTCTCTCCTAGTTTCTGCTAGGAGGTAGGCATGCCACTTTAGCTGTCGTAACACAATGCAAAGTAGTCAAGAGCCTTTTTCACTGAATATACTTCAGTGGAATTCGGGAGGTGCTTCTGCCCTTAGCCTTCTATCTGGTAGAGATGCGGATGTTATAGTCCTTCAGGAGACGCGGTCTATCCGTATCCCCCAGGACATTACTCGATTTATCCCCAAGCATATTTACACCCACTTCACTCCGTACATAACCCCTCCTCACGCCTCTTCATCTCAAGGTCTTTTAACCCTAGTTAAATGCTCCTTAAGATCATCCCTTCTTTTAAACTATTCTTGTCCAGCCCTGTCTTGTTTAGCTGTTTCACTTTGTAAGAATGGTAAACGTATCAGCATAGCCAATATCTATATTAGGCCAGGGGAAATTCACAAGAACCGTGATCTCCTGGACCGTATCTTGGGTAGTGGCTATGACATGTTACTCGGTGACTTCAACGACAGAACTGGTCGTTGGATTAATGCAGCACTCCGCAGAGCCAGGAACGATTACCTTATTCACAAACCACCGTCCCCAACTTTTCATTGCTCAACAACTAATTCTCTCCTCGACATATTACTGCTTCATAAGATGTGGTTGTTGAAACCCATCTGCACTGAGCAGTCGCGCCAAAAACAGACCATCTCTCATGACCTAATTCGTTGGCGGATAGAGGAAGATACGTTGCTTAGAAGGAGGTTTCACTTTGATCCCATTAGAGTGGCTTTCTTCCAGGCGGCTATCCAACTCTTCCCCATAATTAGTAATGAGAATTTGACCGAATTTAATTCCTTCCTCTCCTCGCAAGCTACCGCGTTTCTTTCGACTACCTATAAAGGTCATATTTACAATCCCACTCCAACAAAACTCAAGGTTTTGGCTAAAATGCTACGTCTTCCCAATGTCTCTGTTTCCGCCAGGCAGGCCATCTCGAATGAATACTGGAGCACTAGATATAGGTTCCAGCTGAGCAGGGATAAGGCGAACATCGCTCACCTTAACCCTTCTCAGTCTTCCTTCTGGAAGATATTCAAGAAGGAGAAGTTTGTCTGTTGGAAGGATAGAGCTTTGGGTTGGATTGGTAGTATAGGCCTTGATAATGTTTTGAAGGAGTCACTATCCCTACATAATTATGGAGCCACTCAATCTCCCCAACCAATCCCGCCTTGGGGTGACTTCAGGAGCAGGGACTTATCTGTTACAGATATCCTTAACTCCTGGGGGCCACTTCCGGGCACCTCTAAATCCGTCGCTCCACTATCTTCTCGAGTCTGTCAGCTTTTGACAGCCGATCAAAGAAGAGAAGTGGCCGTCACAATGCTTTTAGCCTCACCATCCGATGTAGCCGGCATCAATATTAGTCGTAGAATTTTCTTACCAAAGCATAGTCCGGTTTCATGTCCCAAAGATCTGCGTCCCATTTCGATTCAAAACTCCCTCATCTCCATCTACGAAAAAGCGCTTGCGCGTAGAATCCGCGACCATTTAAGTAGGCGTAATTTGATCCCACCGAGTTTTCACGGGTTTGTCAAGGGACGCTCGGTTCATTCAGCAATAGGTGAAGTGCATCAGTTTTGTAGGGATAATAGCCATCAACTAGCTGTGGCTGTTTTCCTTGACTTTTCTGCTGCATTTGACCGCATTTCCATTCCCTTTGTTATCTCCTCTCTCAGGTCACTCGGGTTGCCTGCGAGAATTGTTAACAGGGTGGATATATTACTGTTTACCAAGAGGTTCTACTATGAAGACGACCCTGATGCGTGTCAGTTCTACCCTATTACAGGTGTGCCCCAAGGATCCCCACTTTCTCCTATCTTATTTCTTGCTGCCTCCATTGTACTATTCAAGAATTTTAAACGTGATCAACATCTAGTGGTATACGCTGATGATACCACGGCCCTGTTCTCTGGACGCAGGTGCAAAGATGTCGCTTCAGACATCAGCCGTTTCTTTTTAAGATTAACAGACCAGCTGACCCTATCCAATCTTATTTTAAATTCATCCAAATCGCAGGTAGTTGTCTTTCATGGCACCCCTGCGACAAAGAAAAAATTAAAGAGACTAGCACTCTCAGCTCTATCTTCTATATTGACTAATCAACCACTCCCTACCTTCACAAGTCGAGTAAAATACCTGGGGTTCACTGTTACGGTGAACTGGTCGGCGAAAGCTGACCTGGATAGACTTAAACGTATCCTGAAGAAAGCTAGGTGGGCCCTGAAACGGGCTCAGCATCTGTCGTTGAATGGGAAAACCCAAGTGCGCCTCTGGGGTACTTGGGCTATCTCGGGATTAGTCTTCTTTTCGAGAGGACGTCCTCCAGAGCAAAGACTAAGGTTTCTCAAGCTCCTCATCTCGCGATTACCGCGCATAGTCCGCCTAGATTGGATTCTTCGGGGGGTGATAGACCCCGGGTGGTTCAGTCGAAGAGCGGCGTGTTGGATTAGCTGGAGGGCTCAGATCCCGCTGGACCTGAGGCCGTAGAATAAATAGAAGATTGAATGATTATCGAATTTATATTATTTTTGTCTTCTTGCATGTTTCGTTCTGTGTAACACGTTTTTTATCGGTTATAAGTTTTGTTTAAGAAAATCCTTATCTTATCTTACAAAACAATAAAAATGAAGACATAAAATAACAAAATAGTGGAAACCAAAACATTTTAAACAATGAATTGCAAACATAATTTATGTTATATAAAAATAAAATAAAAGAAACAATTTTGTTACAATCAAGGGCTTTCGTTTATATTAATTTTAAGGTCAAGTCAGCTATATCACCAACCATTAAGTTACACTTTAGTTTGTTAATATAAAGCGTTTCTAAAATCTTACGTTTAAATATACTGGATTCTTTTGGTAATATGGTAGTTCCATCGAAATCAATTATGTGATCATTATTAATTCTATGATCAACTAAAACACTTCTTGTTCCACCTTAAAGTGTGTATTTATGCTAGCTTACTCTTTAATTTATACCTTGCACAGTTTAAATAAATAAATAAAGACTTTATTAAATACACCAAAATATAGCATGCAAGAATAAAAAAAGTAGGTCATAACCAGCTCAGATAAAAATGACACAATTTCCCTTCGTTTTTTATCTTCCCTTTCTCTTTCATGGCCTCAGGTTCAGGGGGATCTAACCCCCAACCGATCCGACACGCCGCCTTCCGACTGAACCACCCCGGGTCTTTCACCCAACGAAGAATCCAATCAACGCGAACTATGCTTGGTAAACAAGACGACGAGCTTAAGAAACCTTAGCTTTTGCTCTGGGGGACGTCCTCTTGAGAAAAAGACTAATCCCGAGATAGTCCAAGTGCCCCAAAGGCGCACCTGGGCTTTCCCTTTCAATTACAGGTGCTGAGCCCGTTTCAGGGCCCACCTAGATTTCTTCAAACTGCTGAATGGACCGAGCAAACTTTGACAAACCCATAAAAACCTATAGGGATCAAATTACGCCTACTTAAATGGTCGCGGAGTTTACGAGCAAGCGCTTTTTCGTAATTCGACACGAGGGAATTTTGAATAGAAATGGGTCGCGGATCTTTAGGGCATGAGCAGGATTTTTTCTTAGGAATAAAAACACGCTTACTAATATTGATGACTGCTACATCGGATGGCGAGGCTAAAAGCATTGTGACGACCACCTCTCTTCTCTGATCGGCTGTCAAAAGCTGACAGACCCGAGAAGAAAGTGAAGCGACGGATTTGGAGGTGCCCGGGAGTGGACCCCATGAGTTAAGGATATCCGTAACAGATAGATCCCTACTCCTAAAGTTACACTAAGGCGGGATTGGTTGAGGTGATAGAGTAACTTCATAGTTGTGTAGAGCTAGTGACTCCTCTAAAACTTTATCTAGGCCTACATTACCTATCAAACCCAATGCTTTATCCTTCAGCAAACAAACTTCTCCTTCTTGAAAATCTTCCAAAAGGAAGACTGAGAAGGATTAAGGCGAGCAATACTCGTCCTATCCTTACTCAGCTGGAACCTATATCTAGTGCTCCAGTATTCATTCGAGAGAGCCTGTCTGGCGGAAACAGAGAGATTAGGAAGGTTAAGCAATTTCACTAGGACCTTGAGTTTCGTCGGAGTAGGATTGTATATACCACCTTTATAGGTAATCGATAAAATCGCGGTAGCTTGCGAAAAGAGGTAGGTATTAAATTCGGTCAAACTCTCATTTTCTATTCTGGGAAAGAGTTGGATAGCCGCTTGAAAGAGGGCCACTCTGATCGGATTAAAGTGAAACCTCCTTCAAAGCAACATATCTTCCTCAATCCTCCAACGAATTAGGTCATGAGAGGTGGACAATCGCTGGCACGACTGCCCCGTGCAGAAGGGTTTTAACAACCACCTCGAGTGAAGCAGTAAAATGTCGAGGATAGAATTTGTTGATGTGCAATGAAAGGTAGGTGACGGGGGTTTGTGAATAAGATAACCGTTCCTAGCTCTGCGAAGTGCTGCATTGATCCAACGACCAGTTCTGTCGTTGAAATCTCCAAGTATCATGTCATAACCGCTGTCAATAATACTATCCAGGAGGTCACGGTTCTTGTGAATTTGCCCTGGACGGATGTAGACATTGGCTAGACGTATGCGTTTACCGTTCTTACTGAGTGAAACTACTAAACAAGAAAGGGCTGGACATTAGTAGTTTAATAGGAGGGAGGACCTTAAGAAGCACTTAACTAAGGTCAAGAGTCCTAGAAATGGAGAGGAGTGAGGTGCGGTTTTGTACGGAGTATAGTGGGAACAGATATGCTTTGGGATAAATCGAGTAATGTCCTGGGGGAGACGGATAGACCGCGTCTCCTGAAGAACTATAACATCTGCGTCTCTACCAGATAGAAGCCTAAGGGCAGAAGCCCTCCCCCGAGTTCCACTGAAGGATATTCAGTGAAAAAGGCTCACGAGTACTCTGCATTGTGATGGATTAGTTGGATGGGGGATTGCCTACCTAGACAAAGCTAGGTGCAGGAAGGTTGCTCTTCCCACCACTAGCCCCCTCCAAGGAAGGTACTTGCCCCTGGGCAGTATCTTCATTTCCCCTATTAGTCTTCTGTTGGATTAGCTTCCCAATCTTGAGCGGGGGAACGGCATGGGCTGAAGCCCCTCTCTTTTTCGACTCCGGAACCGAGGAAACAGGAAGCACAGGATTAGTCCCGATAACAGTTAGGATAGAGCGTACTAACTCCTCCATCTGCCGAAGAGCATTCGAAGTCTTTAAGTCGATAATCCGTAAAATGTCAGCGTCATCCATACGTGGAGCTGCAGCGACCGCGATGGACTTGACCAGATTGGGCGGTTTCAGCAAGAATAACTTTTTATATTCTTTGAATAGAGAGCATTTCCTGCTCCAAGCAGGATGGCACCCCCCCCCGCAATTCGAGCAGGAAAGGGGGGCCTCGCAGCGATCAGTAGTTGTAAGAGAAGGACAGCTGATGGAGTTTCAGATCCCGCACGAAGGGGTCCTACTGCAGATGGAGGCCCAAGATCCCCATTTGTGACACCGGCTGCAGTGGGGATAGGTCAGATCATTCCTCTCTGTGATCGTGAATTTAATAGTGATACCCATAAAGGGATTCGACGCAGAATTAGACAAGGACTCAGCAATATTTACGGGAGCATTGGAAAAGCCAACCGGGCTAGGGTTCCCGTCCCTACCCTGGATTGACCTTAGATTGGTGACCTTGAATTTAGCCATTAAAGAACGTATATCTTCTTCCATTGAACAGGGAAGATTTGAAACTTTCAGTGAGGCCAGGATAGGCTTGGATGAGATTTCACCATATTCAGCTAAATTGGCGGAGAAGTACTCCATGTTGTTTGCGGCGAGGTCATTCGAGATAAAAGAGATCTTCACCTCCGCAGGGTGTAACCTATCAGTTAAATTGAACCCTGTTCTGAAACTGTTTGGTGGAGGATCTCAAAAAATTGTTGTATATATCGTGTTTCTCAATCGGTTTCTTAACTTTAATTATCAGCAAATTCTTTAATTTAGGAATGGGGGAAGCACCTCTCCATCACCTGAGACCATAGAAAAATTACTAACCTTGTTACTTGGATCCGTATTTAGATTTACCTTTAATTTGTCTTTTTTTGTATGATTATCGTTGATTTTTGAATGATTTTTGCTGCTATCGTTTGATAGCTCCGAAGTTACTTGTACACTACACATTTTTTCGTTGCCCAGTTTGGCCTATGCATATTTTATCACAGTCTTTACAAGGGATTTTATAAACAACGAATGGATTGTTGTTGATGGATTTAATTTTTAAAACCTATACAATTTATGCATTCTTTTATTGTACAAAACAATATAATGGGATGTTTAAATTTGTTTTTTATTAACGTGTATTTTAAAACGATTATTTTATATATCATTGATATATGGAATCCCAACATACTTCCGTTCTTTTAAAGGACCAAAAATATGAATTTTATTAATTCGTGTCAGACCTAATGCACTTTACCTATTGCTGAATGGATTGAGCGCCTTTGACAAACCGATGAAAACTCGGTTGAATAGAGTTACTCATCTTAAATAGTCGCGGATTCTACGCGCAAGCGCTTCTTTCGTGATGGATGTGAGAGAATTTTGAATCGAAATGGGCCGCAGGTCTTTAGGACACAAGACCGGTTAACGCTTAGGTAAAAAATTTTTCTACTAATATTGATGCTGGCTACGTCGAATAGTGAGACTAAAAGCATTGTGACGGCCACTTCTCTTCTTTGATCGGCTGTCAGAAGCTGACAGACCCGAGAAGATAGTTGAGCTACAGATTTTGAGGTGCACGGAAGTGGACCCCGTGAGTTAAGGATATCTGTAACAGATAAGTCCCTGCTCATGAAGTCACCCCAAGACGGGATTGGTTGGGGTGATTGAGTGGCTACATAGTTGTATAGGGATAGCGACTCTTCTGAAACTCTGTCAAGGCTAATGCTCCCAATCCAACCCACATCCTTGTCCCTCCAGCAGACAAACTTCTTTTTCTTGAATATCTTCCAAAAGGAAGACAGTGAAGAGTTAAGGTGGGCAAGGCTCGCACTTTCCCTGCTCAGCTGGAACCTATATCTAGAGCTCCAGTATTCATTCGAGAGGGATTGTCTGGCTGAAACAGAGAGATTGGGAAGGTGCAGCATTTTAGCCAGGACCTTGAGTTTTGTTAGAGTGGGATTGCATATGCGACCTTCATATGTAGTCGAAATTAACGAGGTAGATTGCGATGAAAAATATAAATTAAATTCGGTCAAACTTTCATTACAAATTCTGGGGAAGAGTTGGATCGCTGTCTGAAAGAAGGTTACTCTGATGGGATCAAAGTGAAACCTCCTTCTTAGCAACGAATTTTCCTCAATCTGCCAGCGAATTAGGTTTTGAGAGGTGGTTTGTTGTTGTCGTGACTGTTCAGTACAGATGGGTTTCAACAACCATATCTTATGAAGCAGTAATATGTCGAGGATAGAATTAGTTGTTGAGCAATGAAAGGTGAGGGACGGTGGTTTGTGAATAAGGTAGTCGTTCTTAGCACTGTGGAGGGCTGCATTAATTCAACGACCAGTTCTGTCGTTGAAGTCATCGAGTAACATGTCATAGCCACTACCCAAAATACGGTCCACGAGCTCACGGTTCTTGTGAATTTCCTCTGGCCTAATATAGATATTGACTATACTAATACTTATACCGTTCTTACAAAGTAATATTGCTAAACAAGATAGGCTGGACAAGAATGGTTTAAAGGAGGGAAGATCTTAAGGAGCATTTACCTAGGGTTAAAATACCTTGAGATGAAGATGAGTGAGGAAGGGTTACGTACGGAGTATAGTGGGTGTAAATGTGCTTAAGGATCAATCAAGTAATGTCCTTGGGGAGACGGATAGACCGCGTATCTTTAAGGACTATAACATATGCATCTATACCAGATAAAAGGCTAAGGACAGAAGCACCTCACGAATTCCACTGAAGGATATTCAGTGAAAAAGGCTCTTGTTTACTTTGCATTGTGTTAAGTTAGCTGAAGTGATATCGCCCACTCCTAGCAGGAGCCAGGAGAGAGAAGGTTGTCTTTCCCACTCTCCGCGCTACAAGGAGAAGACATTTACCCACGGCAATGTCAATATTTTTCGTAGAGACAATAACTTAGTGAGTTAGATCTTTTTTTGCTAGTTTAAGAGAAGCTAAACTCTGTTTAGGGCCAGGTCTTTTTTTGGAGGTCGGGAGTTTTGGAATTTAACGTACTGAATGCCGGATGAGAGTCGTCATCCTCTGTCTTTTGTATTAGGTGAACAATGAGTGATTGAAATATGTCTTCAAAGGCTTGCAGTCTTGCGTCCATAATTTTCAAAATCTCACCATTTGCCATTCTGGGCACTTTAGAGATGACGGCATCAGCAAAGTCCGCCGGACGGGTCGGTGCACCCTTATGCCTATGTTTGTAAGCCTTGAATACAAGACATCTCCGTGACCAAGCCGGGTGAGGGACACCGCAATTCGAACACTGAAGAGAAAGATTACATTTCCCATTATGTTCGTCTCCCAAGCCACACTCACCGCATGTACGTGGACTTGAACAGGTGGAGGCCCAGTGCCCCCACTGGTGACATCCGTTGCAGTGCGGAAACGTATGGTCGTCGACATTAATCATTGTAAATGATATATTGTATCGAAGAAACGGATTGGATTTACTGTTAGCCAGGCATTGGGATTGGTAAACGATAGAGGAGCCGACGGCCACCGGAAGTGGCTCTCCATTCTCCTACATAATGGGTCAAACGTTGTAAACTTTGAACGTATCCTCAAAAATGTTTAAATCCCCATCCGTTGCGTAAGGTGGAAAGTTTGATAAATTCAGGGAGGCTTGAGTAGGCATATATGCCGCTGAACCATATTTTATGAGAAAATTTTCAAAATAATCCAAGTATTTAGAGGCCAGATCAGGCGTACAAAACGAAATTCTGGTTCCAGACTCGGAAAATTTAACAGAATTGTATAAAATTCTACCTTTAAATAATTTAGAAAAATTTATGAGAAAAATATCAAATAGAGATATTCTTTCAAAGGGTTGCAGACAATTAACAACAAGATTGACTAATTTGGCATGGGAGGAAGTTCCCCTTCCGTGCTTGAAGCAAAATAATTAGGAAGATCTGAACTAACCTTGCTTTGTTTCGTAGGAATTGCGGTGGAAATAAGAGTTTTGTTGAATTTTTTGAAGCATCGCACATATTTTCGTTGCTGTACGATTTTAAGCTACAGTATAAAAATAAACTTATTGTTGTGTTTTGTTTGCTGCGGTCCCTACAAACGAAAATGTTAGGTGATCAATGTGCAAACTGACAAGAAACTTTATTTATATGACATATTTTCATTTTTGTTAATTTTCTGAAGATGCTAGTAGTTACTAGCGAAATATTAAAATAATTTTTGTTGTCGTTTAACTGTACCTGACAGTTCCTGGAAATAAAAATAATAATTTATGTGTTCATATACTAAACAAATAAGCTCTTAAGGCACAAGTTAATAAATATTCACGTTGACGCATATAATGGATCAGCTAGATACTAATTTATAATTTATATTTATAATTATAATTTATATGTTCATATACTAAGCGCAAACGCTTTTAAGGCATAAGCTAGTAAAAATTCACGTTGACGCATATAATGTATCAGATAAATCTATATTTCTGGTTTATATAGACTTTGTAATTAATGCAAATTTGTATTGTTTTTGTTTTCGTATTTACAATTATAAATTATTAATATTTTAAAGTTTAAGCATTCAATCACTCAAAAAACTTTGTTTAGTATTTACCGATTGGCTGGGCTATTAGTTAATATTTCTTTTATTACTGCTTTACCATCGTTGTTTTCTAAAATCATCCATCAAGTTATTCTCTGTAAAATAGTTTAGAAACAATATTTAAATGGTGTACTTGCTAGTATCAAGCCTAATCCAGTGTCTGTACAGCATTCATTCTTCAGTACTACCGTCGAGCGATAATTTATATCTTTCAAAAGCAAAAACGAATTATTCGATGAGATAATTTAAGTCTATCAAAAATCAAAAATAAATTGCTCAATGTGACAATGTAAATCTTTCAAAAACAAAACCGAATAACTCAATAATTATAAGTCATAAGTAAACAAAATTTTTGTAATTTTAATATTAACAAATTAACAGAGAAAGTCTTTTAAAATAATCACAAAACCTACCCATCTATAAAAAGGCTTCAAGTAATTTAATAAGATCAAAAATGCTATATTCGTAATTGTAAGTAGCCAAAATAATTTTCTGATTGTAAGCTGTACTTATAGCAATAACCAAATTTAATAATATGTCATGTTATTTACGCCCACGCATGTATATTAACTTTAATCTTATAGTGGGTAAGAAGCCTTTTTGATATTTGAAATTCTCAAATAATAATTTAATATCTAATAATTATAATTACTACGTTAAGCTCATACGACGTATTTAAATTAGCATATAATTTTTGCTGTTTGGATTAATAATTAAATGATCAGAAGGCGGTGGCAAAATTCAAATAATTTAGGATTTTGTGGTTAAATATTAGTTAAAAGTATGGTTACAAGCTATGTATACTTATTCTAATTTTGAGGTTGTTTTAATAATTGTTAATATTTAAACAATTTAAATTCTTAAATATTAATTATGTACTTTTGTATTCGGCCACATTGAAATCGACGCGGCCACATCACCAATAAAGCGATTCAGTTTAATTGTGATTAGCTAATATCATTATTCTAAATAGGAAAGGCATCCGCCGACAGAAAATATTATTGTTACCAATATTTTGGTTTCTCTGTGGAACCATTATCAAAGCAATTGTATAATTTTATCTCTCAAACGTTTTAAGTGAAAAATATACAAAGTCTAACTGTATCAACTTTAATAATTTAATTGTTTTGATTGAATCCAATCAAAAATACGTATCATATGATGCACACTGATATAATTTAATAAAAGCAGTTGGAATTAAAAAATAATTTTGTTATCATTAATTTGAGTTTATCAAAACGAAATTATAATTTTGTGTCTAATGATGTCGAGATATGATACTTATTTCTTTATTAGATTCTTTAAATCGAGTCGTTTCATAAATATTAAAGATAAAAAATAGATGGGCATATTTTTATGACAAGAGTACTTTTATATATTATGTCAATTTGATAATATAACAATGAAAAAGTGGTGATTAAATTTATCGGTTATTACAAATATACATTGAATGGTAATTTAATTAGATTTCAGCATAATGAATTAATATTTATATTTGAATAAAAATATATGCTGTTTATTGCAAATATAATAATTGCTATCGATTTTCTGAATATGCTAACAGAAGTTAGAGAAATGTCAAAAAATCCTCTGTTTATTGATCCAGCTTCAATAATTGTTTATCAATAATGGATCATTATCAACTATTTAAAATATAATTACTGCTTTGTAACTAAATATTTTCATTTACAATTTATGATAATTTTTAAATGTAAATAGAGGTGATAGTGACTATCGGGAATATAATGAAATCTGTCATTTGCTGTAAAACATGCAGTAATTCAGTAGCGATAAATATCCATTGTAATGGAAGAATAAACGAACTTGTTTAATAGAAATTTAGTAAATATACACATACGACAATTATGTGTGTCTATATTTCCCCGAATTTTTAATACCAACTCATCATTGAAATTTTGAAACAATAACTTGCCATACCCGGTTTAATTCTTTTTTTTCTTCTTTCTTGAATTGTGGTGAACATCGTAAAATTTGAACGTTTTACTTTTTCTCTACTTCTTAGGAATATCGAGATAAAACATTATTAGAGAGATACGATATAAGAAACTTCAGGTGCAGATGATCATTTCTGTATTATATCCTACGTTAATATATATACTACACTGCTGAAAACCTTGTGCCGAATGCGGCAGAACATTCTGTTGAACACATTAAAAAATTGATTCAACCCGATGCATAAACATTAAACCTATGATGTCATAAAAAACGTGAAGAAACAACGTTTTGTTTGTATTTTCTTTTCCTTATTGTCGTTTAAGTAAGTTAACTTTTATTGTGTAGCTTGTTTAATTTTGTACTTGACTGTAAAATTATCCCTCTTGAACAACAAAACGCGTAAATCATTACTTGGAAGTGAACTATTAGATACATAAAGAAACAGTAAGAAAATGGAAAAATGAGCTTTATTGATATGTCATTTTCATATGAGTATTACTTATTGCCTTCTTGTTCTCTTTATTATTCCTCCTCATTTTTTATATGTAATCCTTATTTGCAAGCTTCTACTTACTGATGATAATATATATATTCAAAATTGAAAAAATTTACAAGTATATAAGAAAAAACACTTTTACAATGTTATTGGTAGCCGAGTGTTGACAATGAATCAAACATTAAGTAGATAAAGCACAATTTATCTGACATATTTTTCTGTAAATATCAATTAATTGTTGGCAGATGTAATGTAAATGGTAGACATTTATTTGCACGTTTAATACAATAGATAGAATGAAAAATGCCAGTTATATGACTGCATGAGTATTTCTTTCATGAAAATAAAATATGATTCATTGATACAATCTGAAATATTAACGGTACTTTTATTTTAAAGCATATATTGCATGATATACCCATGTACATCTGTATGATATATTTATAATAAAATCATAAATATTGTTTAAGAAGGTATAAATAATAAAAAATCGAAGATATTTGAGTCATCAATTTCTTCAAATTCAGAAAATGTTAATTTATAGTAACAATGGAAAATCAAAGACCAAGGGATTATTCAATATTTCAATAACAACTGCCATCGGCAAAAAAGAAGAAAATTTTTACAGTTTTTCTGCAAAATTTTTTCAAAACTAATATTTTTCTTTTCCTGATGATGATGGCAATTGCCATTGAAATATTGAATAATCATTTGGTCTTTGATTTTCCTTTGTTACTATAAATTAACATTAAGTAAAAACCATCTTTTATTTTTCTTTAATTTAAACATTGTCAATATTAAAAACCGTTTCAATCGAATAAGATTTGAATAAAATACGGCCTAATTTTTTAAATATCATCCCTATCTACATTGGTTGTAGACCCTTTCATATTAATGCTTTTAATAATAAATAACCACAGTGTGAATAAATAAAATAGTGATAGACTAATATAGGAATATGATATAATAAATATCAAAATCAGGTATGCCATTAATGACAACTTAACACGATTTAGAAGAGTTTATAAGGAAGTGAAAAGCGGACAGATTGTATTTTAATATTACAAAATAATGAATAATTTTATAGACAACATCTTTACAAGTGTGCACTAAAAATAATGATACATATTAAGTGAGTAATGAACAAAATAATAAATCCTTAAGTCTATATATCCTCTTAAATTATCTTTGTGTATTGTTCATCTTCTGACCAGCAGTGGGATCAGACTTTGTAAGCAAACACTAATGCGACTCCTTGCATTGAGCCACATAGAGTATGCCACAGTGTCCCAACCGAGCGCATGATGGTCGGTAGTATCTACATAAGATAAAAAAGAAATCTTAGTCTCTGGTAAGTGGAAAGTCCTCTTGAAAAGAAGACAAGTCCCAATATGTACTCAGGTACACCATACATGCACCCGAACACTATCTTAATAATATACGCTGGGTATGTTCCAGGGACCGCCTTGCTTTTTTATGACATTCTTGAATATATTCAAGGCAAATTTAGCAGGCCAATTCACCGAAACGGTAAAATCCAGGTATCTTATTCGATTAGTAAACACAAAGTAAGGGGTTGATTTATCATAATGGAAAAAGCCGGATATTGCAATTCTCTTTTATTTTTTTCTAGTTGCAGGTGTATCATGAAAGACAACCACTTTTGTCTTAAATAAATTAAGAAGAAGAGTAGAATGTGATTTTTAGACTTAGAAATAATTTGCTCGTTTTAGAGTGGGCGAGATTACACCTGCTTCATGACAACAGGGATTGTTATATCATCAACCGTATACCACAATATATTGATCGTTCAAAAGAGGTTTAAGAAGAGAGATAAGTTGAGTTATATCAAGTTGATGAGAAAGCAATTTATGTAAAAAATTTACTTGTAAATTTGTTTAAATAAATTGATTTTCCTGTGCTTGGTCTCTTTTAAATGCATGTGCACAACATGCATTTAACAAAAAGGCAAAATGTTATCACTTTTTTGATTTATGCCTTTGGTTTTACTTATGTTAACATAAGTGAGGCCAATCCTTAATACAACATTATTTCCAATAAATTACAAAATATGTTTGGCAAATCAGCAATCATTTTATTTATAAAGATAACATCAACAATTTAATTTCCGTAAGATTTGAAAACATCATAATTATTCAATTGGCATATTCATCTTCCTCGTTTTTTATTAAGAAAATGTATTTTGTTTATTAGTTGTGCTGCAATACTTGATCACGCATTAAGATTGATACAAATGTATAATTTAAGATTAAATACAAACAGATTGAATACAAATGAATAATTTAGAATTATTGTAGATCATATGAAATCCGACCAAATTTACAAAATTGCGCAGTATTGAACATATTTTGTTGTTGCCAATATTTGTATCAGTTCATCAATTTTTAGAAATTCAGGTTACATAGGGGTGGATGTGGATATTTGACTGTATTTAATTAAAAAATATTTACTTGATTAGTTTTGCTGGCTAATATATTTTTCTGCTTTTTAGACCCTAATATAAATTTCACATGCTCTCAGATCGTCTTTCTATCATTCAATTAAGTAACTTTCGAATCAATTTCCTTACGTTTAATAAATATTACATATTCCTAGTATCATATGTGAAGAGATAAAACATAATTTTATTTAAATTTCATAAATATCAATGATTTATTATATCTATGAATTTTTTCTTGACAAATTAACTTGCAAACTGTTATCGTTCTATTATCGTATGTTTAAAAGTTATGCAAACGTTGAATATTCAATAAAATTGAGGTTGTTCTTAAACACCTTTGTAACGTGGAACATAATGTCTACATTGATGCTTAGTCCTTGATGCTGCTGTAAAATACTTTTATTTGGCAAACAATTTAAGTTTCTATCAATAAGAATTTTAAATTTATAATTGCAAAGCATGATTTTAATTTTAGATTAAAGTATATTTAAATCATTTTATTAATACATTATATTATCAATTGTTTTGAACTATTTATATATTTTTAATATTTTATTCTGGGATTTTTAGATTTTAGGTTTAAAATTTTATCTCATTGCTTTCTTCTTATTTTGTTGTATTATATATGAGTTTTTATTGCTGTTTTAGTTTAACAGAGCAGTGAGGTACGTCAATTCGTATTAAAAACATTAAATCTTTTATTTTTTACAATTTGTTTTTTAAAATTAGGAAAATGATAACAGTTGTTGTTGAAACGCAGATTTTTCAATGAACCTATGATTTTTCTTCCTGGTTCCATTAAAACTTTAATTAATATGCAAGAGATCGTTAATAACTGTTTAATATCAATTACAATGCAATGGTTTGACCAAATTAAGTGATTTAAAGTTTGGAATAAGTAAAATTATTTATTCAAATACAAATCTTCGAAGATTACTGTCTTCGTACCTGATAGTAAAAGTACTGTTGGATACAAACATCTTATACTTGATGGTGAGAGCAGCTACTTCAGAGCATTCGAAATTAAATTGGTGATTTGACTCTCTTCAAAATAAATGATTATCATAAATTAATATTTTTTATCTGTGACACTTATTTTCATATAGATAACCAAAATTACCATAATGATTAGGGTATGTTGATATTTAGTGCTTTAATAACTAGAGAGTATGAGCTTGTTTAGATACATATAAACATATTAGATGCATACACGAAAGTTTCGCATCCTTCGTATGTTTCATAAAAATACTTAATAATTTTACATATTTTTCCATGTACTTTTTCTATTCCTCCGATATTCAGTCGTATATTAATTGTATCAAAACAAATTATTAATTTTAACAATACAAGAAGTTAAAAACTACATCAAAAGAAGATGTTTTTTATTGACTGAATGTTGATGTGATCTAAAATGATATTATTTTTATAATAAGCGCAATTTGATGTAAAGAGTTTTAAACCTTTTTTAATTATTTTTAAATCAATTATTATTAAACCACTAGACCTTACAGATCGTGAGCTACAACATCAAGAAGACGAAAATAAAGTCAAATCAAAGTGAAGTAGCAAAATGAGTCCAGGACAATCGATTCTGAGCCACCATTTCCAGTTCTTGTCTCCATCTTCTTTTAAATCTCCGCCAGCCAATGTTCGAGTAGCTGAATAGTATTTTCTTGGCATCGTCTTCGATCGTTCTCTTTAGATTCTTGCGAACACCGCCTCTGGGGCGTCGCCAGGATTCTTCCGGGTTCAAGTACAGAGATAACTTTGGGAGTCTATCTCTTTGCATCCGAAGTACATAGCCAAGATAGCGCAGTCTATTTTTCCGAATCAAATCAGACACGGATACGTCGAGTGAACATCGAGAATACACTTCTGCGTTCGATACATGATCGAGTGGATTGACTTTTGCAATTCTACGTAGACATCGTCGCTCAAAAACAGCAAGTTGATTATTTGTTGTAAGTTTTTCAGGCCAGCACTCGGATCCATACAGTAGTACTGGACGAACAATAGACGAATATATTCGGATCTTTGTTTTAATAGATACATTATTATCACGCCAGAGGGAGTTTAGACGCGAAAAGGCGAAACCAGCCTTTATTATCCGGCTTCGAATGTCGTAGTCACATCGGCAGTCTACGGAAAACACTGATCCAAGATAGGTGAAAGATTGTACCTGTTCAATAGTTATACCATCAATAATAACTGAGCACGGAGGGGAGTTTATGGCGAGTAGTTTACATTTCGGTAAGTTAAGGAATAACCCGTATTTCTTTGCTGTCTCGCTTATGCGGTTTGCTGTACGTTGCGCATCCTCAAATGATTCTGACAGTACGACTACATCATCCGCGTACGTCAGATCAGAAAGCAGCATATTGCTCGGATGCAGGCGTATACCTTCACTGTGCAGGTCGAGCGTTTCCCATAAGAGATGACCGATGAGAATGTTGAATAGTTCTGGTGATAGTACTCCCCCTGTCGAACACCTGTACTGACAGGAAACGGAATTCCAGTACAACCGTATTCGCGCACGACTGACACAGTATTTTCATACATTGCACCGATAAGTTCACACAGGTGTTTAGGAATGCCTAAGGTATGGAGGAGCTTCCAGATGAATAGTCGATTAACTTGGTCAAACGCCGACTCGAAATCCAAAAATAGTAATATTAACGGTTGTTGATACTCTTGACGGACATCCATCAGAACGCGAAGGGTGAATATATGATCAATGCATCCTCGATTTGGTCTAAATCCAGCTTGATTTTCTCTTGTTTGAATTTGCCGTAACGGCCTAATTCTGTTCAGAATTATGCCTTCCATGATTTTATATACTACAGGTAGGAGAGATATGGGTCCGATAATTCGAGCATAATGAAGCATCCCTCTTCTTCATTATTGGAATTATAACTGAAGTTTGCCAGTCCATGGGAACTCGGGGCCTAGCTAGGGCTACCGAGCGCGTCCCGGGTTGCGGATAGGGGAAGAGCCTTCAGATATGGCTACGACATAAGCAAACAACTGTTTGATGAATAAGTAGTCGCGGACAATTAGTGGATATGCTATGATGGTGGCGGATTCAGAGTTGGCACTCTTGATTCTTAAAAATACCATCAACCAAATACGGGCTAGCATATTAACATGGCGAGATTGTCCCGCCATTAAATAAGGACTTGCCCCCTTGAGTGTGGCGAACTCATGTGGTATCCCAGCCTACAACAAACACCAATGAAAGTAAACACGAAGAAACTACATATGCAAAAAATGCAAACAACTCCCGATCAAACTAATTTTGTGAGTCCGACTAGTCATGCGATCCCTGAGTGCCTGACCAGGGAGGAAAACCATCTTCTAAAGTCACCCTTACGAAACAAAAAGTTGAAGATTGCGACTATAAATGTAAGAACACTATTACAACCCGCTCAAACGATCTTATTGGCCAGAACTCTAGATATCCGTAACAATGACATATGCTGTGCAACTGAGTACAGGATTCGAGATGCTGGGTCGGTCAACGTCGGTGTCCCTGACAGCTCACGATACTATACAATGCTCTTTTCTGGACCCACGGATGGTTCCGGTCAACGTGGTGTAGCCATTCTGATTCGGCCATCTATTATGCCCTACTTGATTGACTGGAGTCCAGTTAGCGACAGATTAGCTTCTGTACGACTGAGATGCAAAAATTCATACTGGACTGTCATCTGTGCATATGGCCCAACAAATGCTACGATTCCTGTAAAAATTGATGAATTTTATCAGAAACTTGATGAAGTTCTACTGACAATTCCCTCACGTGATTTTCTTGTGGTCGCCGGCGACTTCAATGCTCAACTTAGGTCAGGTGAATTGACCGCACCCTTTGTTGGAAAACATGGAATTGGCAAAATGTGTGCAAACGGTAACAAACTGCTTGATTTGATGTGCATGCATCGTTTGATAGCTATGAACACTTGCTTCCAGCACCGGAAACGGCATCTAGTAACATGGACATATCCTAACGGCGAGGACCGCAATCAAATTGACTTTATTCTGGTTCGTCTACGGTGTAGAAAAGCCATCACAAACTGCCGTTCGTATTGGGGAATTGATGTATTGACAGACCACTCGCTAGTAATAATGGATATTGAAGCAACATTCAAACCCGAGTCACAAAGGTCAAAGTTAATACAACCAGAAGTACGGCTACTAGAAAACGACTACATACGTAGTAGATTCATTGACAGTGTATCACGCAAGCTTGAGTTTAAGTTTTTACCAGTATCGGATGGAAATGAAGATGTTTGTCAGATTGGTGAACGATGGTCAACACTCAAGAACGCACTATATTCTTCGGCTTATGATATTCTTCCTTATCGCAAAAGTCGTAGGAACGATAGGATAAGTGCAACATCTATAATGATCTCCGAACAAAGAAAGTTAAGCATGGCTGCAGGAAATAACGTAGAGACGACCACTCTTACTCGCAAATTACGCGCCAGTATACGTCATGATAAAGAGGAATACTGGACAAAACTTTCAAACCAAGCCCAAAAGGCAGCTAACAATGGTAATGCGCGTAAGTTCTTTGGTCTCATAAGAAGATACTACACACCTACACAGCAGAGTGGAGTCACAGGGTTGTGGAATATCGATATGTCACATAAAATATTCGAAAAGTCTGCACGGTTAGAACGCTGGAGAGCTCATTTTACAAATCTCTACAATAGGACAGACAATTCAACAAACTTATGTAGTAATGACAAATCCTGGAGTCGCCAAGTATGTACTATGCATACAGAAGTGTTAGAAATCGACGGCAACCCCCATCAAGTATTGAGGTCAGTCAAATAATTAATACATATTTAAATCAATACATTTTGAATGTTTGCTATCAATAATTGTTACATTCAGATATCTTCAAGCTTTATTCAACAAGTAAGGCCAAATGAAAAGAAAACAAAGAACAATGCCATTTTAAACAAGTACTTAAAAATTAATTGTTCAGCAGATGCTGTTAGAGTTGAAATTGGCTAATTTTAAATTGTGAGTATATTTTTATTTTGTTTGGCTTTAATTTAATGTTTACTATTATAATATATCCATTCAATCGATATATCTTCCTGTCAGTATATGCACATGTCATTATATAAACTGTTGTTAGAATATATGGATGTATTACCGCAATATTTTGACTTATATCCGTTGATCGAACACATCAATAATTTATTAAATCCATTAAATATTTATGATGAAAATACTTTGATAATAAACAAGTTAGTTCGGGCTGTTTTGATGTACGCTTTGTAACATAAATATTCTTGCCTGAAAATATACTACTAAAATGGCAAAATAAAGAAATCGGTATCACTACTATTCTGTTATCGATAGAAATTACATTATGTGCAAATAAACTGTTTCTGGTTTACTGAGAATGAATGCAGAACAATCAAAATATATTAAAGAATTTTTGGATCTAAACAATCTTGATTTTGTCGTTCCTACAAATTTACAAAACAAGAAATTATAATATTTAATGAATGAATTTCGCCAACGAACCCTGATAATATAACATTTGCGAAAAACTTTTAAATACAGCATTTTCAATAAATATCATAATATGTGATATAATATTTAGGCAATGTATCTCACCATCCATAACATAACCAAATGTTGTTTCAAAATGGTTATCGTAACATCATGTGAATATGGATGCAACACATTCAAATATATACTTAAATACATCATGTATCAAGATACAAAATACAATAGTGTAATATTTACTAATTATATCAATAATTAAAATAATAAATTTCAAAGTTCGTGGAAAGAATAAAGAATAACTAAAGAATACAGATATATGTAGGTATATTTTTATATTATTTTCTTCTATTTAAGATATTTGAAAGATGGAGAAACGGATCTATGCAAAAAAATCTGAACAAAAATACACATTGTAATTTTAAATAGTTGATAATGATCCATTATTGATAAAGAATTATTCGAGCTAGATTAAAGAAAAGAGTAAATTTTTTATTGATATTTCGCTTATTTCTGTTAGCATCTTAAGAAAATTACAATGTTTTTTAAAATGTACATGCTTATATAAAAAAGTTCAAAACGATCGCCGCCATTTTCTTTGAGGAGGTGCTGCTGTCATTAGCGATAAACAGCTGCTCTCACTGTTGTTTGAATTTTTGACACGATTTCGGCAACTTTTGAAGGTACACAAAATGCAATAAAAAAGAATGATTCAAAATAGTTTAGAAACAAAACAAAAATAATTACCATAATATTTTCATTCGAAATAAATAATTTGAAAAAATTAAAAAATTATAATTAAAAGTACTAGACAAATTAAAAAGTATAAAAATAAAATAGAAAAGATTATTTAACCAAAATAATCGTTTACAACATCTTTAAAAAATATTTAAAGTTACGTCAGGTTTATTATTCGGCATAATAATATTGGAGTTTTTATGAATGTAATAAGCCCCAAGAATTTTTCCAGTTAAGAAATTTGTTTCTCTTGCTAAAACAACAGTATTATTATAATCCATATTGTAATCTAAATTTAAACTATGGTCTACAATAGCGCTACTGAGGCCCTTTTTGAGAGTGTATTTGTGTTGTTTTAATCTAGTTTATAATGGTTGGCTTGTTTGACCCACATATATTTAATCCCATTCTAAACAAGAAATTTTATAAACAACTCCATCATTATTATGCTTGGGTTTCTTTTTCAAAATGTCGTGTAGTTTCGGTACTTTACTATTATCCAAAACAATATTTGAAGTATTTGATGTTTTATTGTTTGAAACAAATCTTTTGAAATTAATATTCAAAAGTTATTTATAAATGGTAATCCTATGTATTTATGACCAAAAACAACATGTTTATCAGTTTTGGTACTTTTGTAGAAAGCATGTTTAATTGCCCATGATGGAAAACCGTTTTTATCTAATAGAATTCTAATTATCTTATTATTTACTTTAAGTTCATTTATATTAATTATGTTACATCAATTGTGTTACATTTACATCAATTGTGTTATCACAAATAACAACCGTATCATCGACATATCTAATCCACATAACAATTCCATCCATCTTAGTGACAATTTGTTATTCCCAATTTCTCATATATAATTCACTAAGGAGTAGTGCTAGAGGATTTCCCATTGCGAGACCATCGTTTTGTTCATATACCTCATCATTAAATTTAAAAATTGTTTTATTTGTGCATAAAACAAGCAATTCGGTCCACTCTTCAAAACAAAGTTTAAAGAAGTTATCCGAATTCTCCTCTAATAGTTTTGCAGCTAACTCAATAGCTTTATTTGTGGGCACATTAGTAAACATCGAAACGATGTCAAAACTAATTATCGTTTTACACTGCGTTATAGTTACGGATTATTTGAGTTAAATGAATTCCATCCTTAACGTGGAAAAAATGGGATATATCTAATAATGATTTAATTTTCCTCGCAATTATTTTTGATATGGTATATGAATATGTCATATATGATGCAATAATAGGTCTTGCACAATGTTCCTTTTTATGAATTTTTGGGAGTACATAGAACCAGATTTCGCATTTTTGATAAACAAGTTCTTAAAATGTTATTATCTATTTTATTATTTATATTCATCTTTTTCAAAAAATTATTAAATACTGTCTGTCTTTTTAATGCGTCGTCTCTGTTTAATTTACTTAATTTTAAATAGTTAATAACATCCGTACCTAATTTTATATATTTTAAGTTATTCATTACAACATAAGAATTATTTTTATCAGATTTACAAATTACCATTTTCTTGTGATAATTTCGTTTTTAACAATTTTAATGTTTTTGTTTAATTCCTTTTGTTTTGAACTTGACATAATGAGTTTCTTAAAGTTTAAGCTTATGTATTTAGGTAAATCATTTATATAGTTTTTTGAATTAAAACAAGTATTTTGAATTCATTGAAAATTTTAGGTTCTAAAAATATTATCTTTGGTGTAAAGTTAGAACTCAAATTTAAGACTTTAACTAGATTTGTACTTAATTCATGATTAGACCAATTTATAAATGTGTTGCTAATTCTGTTTGAGTCACCTTCATAGGTTCTAACACTTTAAATGTCCACATATTGCTTTTGAAAATTGTACAGAAACAAACTTTTTAAGGTGTTTAAAATCAATAAGAAATTCAATATAATTACATTTATTTTTAAATAATTATTTATCATTTCTAAATGATTAATACAAAAAATTTTAAATAATTTTTTAAACAATTTTAGTGATTGATGTTGTAAACGATTAGAAACTGAAAACTTAAAATTAATATCAAAATTCAAAAGTTGGCTACTTAACTTTTTTGAAAAATTTAAGTCGTTAAAATTTTTAATGCCGCACGTCAACTTTGCACACCGTGGAATTAAATTATTTTCTTTGCAGCCTCTTAAAATATAATGATCATTTTAGATTTCGACCTCTTGATTTCGATTTTTTCTAAGCTTATCGAAAGCTGCAGACCAGTGGTTCCATAGTACTGTCGAATGATTTTAAATAGTTGATAATGATCAATTATCGATAAAGAATTATTTGAGCAGGATTAGAGAAAAAAGGTAAACCTTTTATTGATTGCTATTAATTTTGAGTTTACAGTTTCTAATCGTTTACAACATCAATCACTTAATTTGATTCAATATTTGATTTATATACTAAGTATTAATCATTTTTAAATGTTAAATAATTATTTACATAATAAATGTAATTATATTGAATTTCTTATTGGCTTTGAACACATTAAAAAGGTTTTGTTTTTGTACAATATTTAAAGCAATAAATGGACATTTAAAATGTTAGAACCTATGAATGTGACTCAAACAGAATTAACAACAAATTTTTAAATTGATCTAATCAAGAATTAAGTACTAATATAGTTAAAGTCTTAAATTTGGGTCCTTATAAATGTGAAATTGGGAATTAAATAATATCACTAAGATGGATGAAATTGTTATGTGGATTAGATATGTCGATGATACGTTTATTATTTTTGGTATCACAGTAAAACAATAAAACAATAAAACATCAAATACTTCAAATATTGTTTTGGATAATAGTAAAGTACCGAAACTACACGACATTTTGAAAAAGAAACCCAAGCATAATAATGATGGAGTTGTTTATAAAATTTCTTGTTTAGAATGGGATTAAATATATGTGGGTCAAACAAGCCAACCATTATAAACTAGATTAAAACAACACAAATACACTCTCAAAAAGGGCCTCAGTAGCGCTATTGTAGACCATAGTTTAAATTTAGATCACAATTAAACAGATGACCTACTTTTCCTGTCAATTTATATTCTGATTGAATGGATCGGCAAGACTAAGCAGCATAAACCGACTCTATGCTGTTTCGACTTTTGAGTTTCATCAGTAGGGGGCTGCTGTCCCCTACTGATGAAACTCAAAAGTCAAAAGAGCATAGAATCAGTTTATGCTGCTTAGTCTTCCCGATTCTTTCAACCAGATTATTCACAATATTGACTATAATAATACTGTTGTTTTAGCAAAAGAAATCAACTGTTTAATGGAAAAATTTTTGAAGCATATTACATTTATAAAAACTCCAATATTATTATGCCGAATGATAAACCTGACGTAACTATAAATATTTTATAAAAATGTTGTAAACGATTCATTTGCTCAATTAATCTTTTCTATTTTTAAATTTATATTATATTTTCCTGGTAATTTTAATTGTTTTTATTTTATAGATTTATCAAATTATTTATTTCGAATGGAAATATTATTTTTATTATTTTTGTTTTTAAAGTATTTTGAATCGTCCTTTTTTATTGCGATTTGGGCACACCGATGGCCCCTTCTTATGCAGTGATTTACATGCATCAATACGAAAAGTGTTAACTGGACTCAGCATACAACCACGAATATAATGCAGATACATTGATGATATATTCGCATCGTAACTTACTATTGATGTGCACAAATTCGTTTCGGCCTTCGAGAGTAGTTTTTCGTTAAAGTTTGAATTTAAATCAGGTCAGACAGCGACATTCTTCAATCTTTGTTTTTATCGCGATAGAAATGGTAACATTCAAAATAAAATGTATCGGAATAAAACGTTTGCCCCACATCATATTTAGGCACGCAGCTGCCACCCAAAGTCGCTTAAGATTAACACCTTGATCAATGAAGCTCGTCGAATAATTAAGCTGTGCAGTGATAACAACAACCGTTATCAGCATTTAATTAAGTATCAATCAATGTTGACACAGTGAGGCTACTCGAGGAGATGTGCAATAAAATCAAACGATAAATAGTTGGAGATACTGTCATAGATAATATTTACATAGGTTAAACCAACACACCAGTAATGAGCATAGACTACTGTCCAACTTCATACTTTTAATCGACAAGTAATGGATACAATAAATAGTGCGAAACAACACTACTCGAGTAAAATAAGAAGACCTCGCATATTTTTCAGAGTCAAAAATTTCCTAAAGTCTATGTTGGTAAAAAATTGATCTGAAATGTATAGACGATCCTGAGGAGAAGCATTCGAAACCGTGCAACGCAAAAAGATGCAAGTGTTATTCAGATATCTGTTTAAACACAATAATAATACAATAATTTATTTAACGTGGCAAATGCGTGCAAAATGCACGCTTACATGACCACTAACAAACAAAAAAAGAACATCAAAGGTCACAGGTAATTAGTTAATTGTTGAAAAAGAATTGGATTTGGCGTTTGAAGTACGGCATAGATGTTGATTGGCGGATATGAATAGGCAGTTGATTCCACAAGAGAGGAGCAGCCACAACGAAGGAGCGGAAGCCAAAAGAGGTAGAGTAGATTGGGATATGTAAAAGAAGGGAATTACGGGAACGCAGAGCACAATACACAGTACGAGAATTGTCGAGAAAAGGAAGGTTGAGAAATGAAGGGGTATGAGAAGTTATAAGGCGAAAAGCAATGATAAGAAGACGAATTTGAACACGACAATAAATGGTAGGCCAATCAAGAGAAACAAGATAGTGGGATGTATGATCAAAACGACGAAGACGGAGGAGAACTCGAACGGCAGCGTTGATGATGCGTTGTAAAGGAAGAAGAGTGGATTTAGGTGAGTTGGAAAATAGACTAAGACAGTAATCAAGTCTTGAGAAAAGAAGAGAAGATATGAGAGTCATACAAGAAGGGAAATCGATCAATCTACAAACTTGACGGAGATTGCGGAGTATCAAGGTAGATGAGCGTACTTTATCACTAACGAAAGGTTTAAGTGAAAGTCGGTTGTCGAAATGAAAGCCTAGGAAAACGAGATTATCAACGATAGGAAGAATTGTAGAATTTAATGATACGGAGGGAGGTTCGAAGCCGAAGCTTCGAGGTAGGATCCACATAATTTTAGATTTATCAGGATTCAGAGAAAGGCGAAGGGAAGAAAGATGGTTTGAAATTGAGACAAGACAGCTGGAAACAGAAACACTAAGATCATGAATACGATAAGCAGGTGCGTGAGCATAGATGAGAATGTCATCAGCATATTGCACAAGGATTGAGAGTACTACTTCAGGTAGGAAATACAAGTTAAGCGTCTCCGCCAATTGCAAAACACAGGATCGATCTACCTAGGAACATGTCGATCACGTGCTACTCGAAACATATGTGAAGCAAACACCCATTTAAAAATCCGCTAACAAGAAGGCGCCATCATATTAAGATTGGAATGAAAGCCGACGGCGCTGCATCACACACTATTGCATTTAGCAGTGATCACATGTTTAAATATAAAATTATAGCTGTGCCTGATAATACCCAGAAGAGGAAACAGATTGAACAGCGGTGGATCGGACGACTGCACACAGATGAACAATCTGAGATGAATACTGATCAGCACATTTATCGCAGAGCAGAATATGGGTGAGCAGTTGCCTCAAATTTCTACTAGTGTCAATATTGTCTATTTTTATTGCTATTTCTGTTTCATGTTACAACGTTTGTGTTATAATACCGATTTTATGTGCTTTTAGATAATTTTGAAGAAGCCCTTTGTGGGTGAAACGTAAATAATAATATATTTTCAATTCTTGTCTCTGCAAGCTGTTTGACCACTAACAACTAAGTTAGTGGTCAAATAGCGATGATGATAATGACTGCTGGGTGGTTAGGAACGTCTCGGAGTAATACATTAGACTTGTGGAGCTGATGATCGAAGTCCAGTTATATTTAGCAGCAAATATGGATTAAAAATCAATCGTTGACAGCTTTGGCTCCTGAACCACAGTTTCAAGCAATTTTTGGCAATAACTATATATATACAAAAGCAGTCGAAACGTAACCTAACCACTTCATCCGCCTGACAATGACTGCTGGGTGGTTAGGAACGTCTCGGAGTGATACATTAAACTGATGGAGCTGATGATCTAAGTCTAGTTATTTAGATGGATTAAAAATAAATCGTAGCCAGCTTTGGCTCCTGGACCACAGTTTCAAGCGATTTTTCGCAATAACTATATATATGGTAAATTATATATGATAATGTTTACGTCATCTGGACGAATTAGAACTTCTATTTTTTTGTTACAGCAGATTTCACGAGAAATTGAATAAAAATCAGCGTTATCATTAATATACACGAGTGATATCAATACGATGAGAACTAACATATACTATAGTAATAAAATCCACCTCTCATCATATCATAGGAATCTACAGCGATATACTTGTGAAAGCGTTTAATACCCTTAATACATATAGCAATTAAAACGACAAGAAACAATATAAATCTAAGATTTTAATTTTTCATATAATAATTTTTTTAAATAAGTAGGTACTTGTTTAATAAAAATTTAGTAATCATTTAAATTGTAGCAAATTCGGAACTCAACATGATATAATTATTCCTTATTTATTAAAACAGTTTAAAAGCATCACCTGTGAACGCTGCCAGTTTTGTCTCCATCGATATTATCCTGATACGATTCTGTATAAGAACGAAAGTCAAACTTAAAATAACCTATATGTCATGAATCAATCCTACGTTTGCTACTTCTAGCATCTAAGCACGTTGTTCTAAAATAGAAACAATGTCTCGGTATTATAACGACATAATCGATAACGCTGTCCACTAAGGGTATTTAATAAAAATACCCGAAGCAAAACGACATATTTCTGTATATCTGATATAATAAAGTAAATTAATTGCGAAGAAAGCATTTAAAGAGATAACTTAAATCAGTAAAAACCGAAATCAATATTAAGCTATTGCTTTAAAAAGTACGGAACCATTTAAAATTTATGTCGACGGCATCATTTTGTTTGTTCTCATTTTGAAATAAGCAGCGTTGTAAACCATCACTACAAACTTCGGTGCAAATTCATAAAAATGACGTTTCTAATAATGTTTAATGCTAAAAAGAAAACATATAATTACAATGTGCCATGCTCGATTAAAATAAAATATAAACTACTTTTCGTTTTTAGACAGAAACGTATACCGGAAGTGAGTACAATATTTGTGGCTCTTTGTATATAGGATTTTTTTGCAAAATTATAATTGAAACTTATTTCCACATGGATCCAGTAGAAACAATCAATATAGCGATATTAGTTGAATTAAAAGAAAAGATGTCTTAAGAACTAAAACTAGTGTATTTTCTAAAACGAATAGAATTTACATTTTCTAGTTTGGTCAATCAATGGAATTTAAAAGCGAAACTGAATATGCTCATCCCAAAAAAATCGCTGATTGTTCAATCCGCACCGATAAGTTCTTATTTAAAATATCGCATATTTTGTACCATAAATATTAGCGATAGAGATTTTACACTGCGAAAAATAAGAAGTGGTAACTTTAAAAATGTAAAAAATGGTTGCTTTAAAAAGGAAAGTGAGCCCTATTTAATACAGTTTAATTTGATAAAGAGCTTTGATTTTATTTAAGAAATTGGACGAGCAATTATATTTTATTCGTTTGTTGAGTGTAAGATAAACGATCTTTACAAGGAAACACGAAAGTATCTATTAGTGCGTGAACAGTATAGCCCAATATTGTTATCGAATTGAATGATCATACGTTTATACATGTAATTGACTTTAAACTTTTAATATAAATACTGATGGAAATAAGGATACACTGTAGATGCAAAGTAAAAGTTAATTAAGTCAAGTTTATTACCACCAGGTGAAAATTTTATTAAACCCTATTAAGATGTTTACTGTTTGTTGCCAATTGGTGTGGTTTTAATATTAAACATTTATGATTACGACTTCTCGAACTTGAAATTTTAAGAAATTTGTTATTAAAGGATCTCTGTATGATGAAACACTTAAAATAAGTCTTATACAACCGGTATACATAATGATGACCACCATTTACTGTAGGAAACATCATGGCAATATTATTTAATCCTAAAGGGATGCTTGTGGGCTGCCTTAAAATTTACTAATTTGCACGATAGCGGCAGTGTTTATTCGTAGTTGAGCTATAGCATAATTAAAAGGTAAATCTTTACAAATATTTTGATATATAATCACTTAGATTTATATATTTGGTATGTTATCTAAACAAAATTTGATATTACCCACAAGTGAATCGGTTAATGTAATTATGGTAGAAGCAAAATTGTAGCCTTTTCAAAGTAAAATATTGCTATAATTTATGAATAAATTATGTGATAATTGTTTGTTCATATCGGACTTATGTAAAATACATACAAAGACTACTTAGTTTAGCCGATATATTATTAAAACGATTTGCTCTTTTTAGGTGTTGTTAAAATAGCATGTCGTTTAGACAATCAGCTAACTACAGGTTTAAGTAAATACAAGGTTAACTTCATATACATAATATTTATTCCGTTAAGGCTTTAATTTCATATTAGTCAAAGCTAATATAAAATAAGATATCTTTAGCTATAATTTACTATTAAAATAATTAATCTTTTAATAACTATATTTAATTAATAATTAAAATTAAATTTTAATTTACTTATATTAAATATACCAAATTATGATATTTATATTGTAATCTATAAAGCATATTACTGATAAAAATTTAAACATTCGGGTTTCATACACTTCTAGCTAAATTTACCGTGTTATATTTAGCACACTTCTTACTATATTAATTTATCATATTAAAAACTTGTGATTAAAGTCCATCTTCACGAGATAAAGAAGGTTCTGTCATGTAACAATGTTATGTAACAATATAGTTGAAAATAGAATTGAATTTACCGTTGCATTATGCGTAGTCTTTATAATGTATACATAAGTATTAAATAGCATATTAACCCCTATATTTCATTTAAGCACGTTAATATTTAAAATATACATATATTGTATATAATATACATATATTATATATAATTTATGTAAAAATATTAACAAATGCTAATATATAAAAGTTCTACATATAATGTAGACATACATAATAAACAAACTGGTGACGATCCCCAGCCGCCTGCCATAGGAATATGAGTTTAACTGAAATTTAATCTAGTGTCTTTTGAAAGAATGTTTAGTCAAAGCACTGACAAAATATTAATGAGAGAAAGTCTGCGATGACAATCAGGAAGTCGATAACGTTTTCTCTACGTTTTATCAGGTCTTGATAAAATTTTTCTATGAGTAACATTTGTCAAAACAAATGAAAAAGGGATAAATAAATATCCCGACATAGCAAAAACTTTTATTTAGAAATTATCAAGTTTTATGGATGGTAAAGGCGTTGCCTATAATTTTGTAATACAAATTTATAAAGGTCTAAATATTCTCTCTTCTTATCATTTGATGAGCTTCAGCTCAATACTGTAACGATGCGTCCATGTTAAAAATAAATCGATATTAGAATATCATCTGATTTTTTATGCATGACTTGTAAAACTTTGCCATCTTAATTACAATAGGAACATTAGTATAAAAATATTTGGTCAGCAACCTTTTCATATTCTCCAGTATACACTTATAGTTTCATATAGATGTCATTCATTGATCATCGTTCATCTAAAGACACAGGTTCGGATCAGACATTTGACTATATGTTTAAAATTTTAATTATCGGCAATTCTTCCGTTGGCAAAACGAGTTTTTTATTTCGATACGCTGACGATTCATTTACAAATGCATTCGTAAGTACGGTGGGCATAGATTTCAAGGTAAAAACGATTGTCAGGCAAGATAAACGCATTAAACTTCAAATATGGGTAAGTAGCATTTTGAATTGTATGTCTATCATAAACTTTCTGGGTAATCGATTATTATATATAGATTTAGAATTAATGAGTTTGTAAATTTTGATTTTTGAAAAGTGCATCATACAATAAGTTATTTTAAATAATTGCATAACTTACATATTCTAATTTGCAATTTTACACACTTTCTATGATAAATCGAAGTTGTTGTAGATATTTTTAAAGCGAAACAATTTTTTTGAAATTTGTTACGATTACGGGTTCGATCAACATTTAGTCAAAAATCCAGGTGCAAAATAAACAAGAAAATGCATAAAATATATTAACATGAGAATAATTTATTAAAATACTGAAACCTTTCGGCAGTGACACAACAATACAAAATGTGAACATTTAAGAAGACTATATACAATAGATCACAACAATCAAAAACTAGCTTTCGTTTTATCTTTTATACATCAAAAAATATTTTTTGAGCAATTTTACCAATATATACCGTTGTCCGTGGAATATTAGAATTGATCGAGCATTTGAATGCATGCAATAACTGATGACATGAAAGCTTGCATCATTTACATTTAGATCCTATAATACGTACATGGTAAATGATGCTGTAATTTTATCATGATATCCATGAATTAATGTTCGTGTAATTAACAATCGTTTGGCAGCGTTTGAAATGATCCAGAAAAAAATCATTCATAGCTGGGCTTGTATAAATTTCAGAATCTAAGTTGTCAACTTTAATATTATATATTCTTAGATGCTATTTGAATGATTCAGTTCACGTTAAAGAAAATTTCGATTGTAGTTTGCAATATAGAGGAATGAATATGGTTAAAATTATAACCAGGGTAGAACATTATTTTGTATCTAATCCAAATACATTTTTGATGAAACGCTACTTAGAAGCATAAATTTGTTGTAAATTGTTTACTAAAAGATCATTTCAAATGACACAAATCGCGGAACTAATGATCTGTTCTAGGATTATCTTTAAGAATTTAAGACTACTGTCTAAAGATAGAAATGATACATGTCGACTAGATCTAATAGAAAACAACTTTAATAGCTTTTTGCTAAGATTAAAACTAAACCAATTACGACGTTACATGAATACCTAAATACATAGATCTCTTACAAAATTCTTGCAGTAGTCTGCCAATACTGAGCTTATCATTTTTGCTAGTGACCATTGACTTTTGTTTTATTTGTGTTAGCAGTTAAAATATTTGGGAAGCAGCATTGATCTAGACAATTTAGCATAGTTTGAACACTGTATAAATATGGAGTCAAAATCTAAAGATCATGTACATTTAAAAGAAGTTTTTTTTATAAAGACAAGAAGTCGCTAGATAGCCATGAACATCACCAATAAGTAGTCATAACAGACTGTAATAACGCATCTATATTTACCGAATTCCTTAGAAAAATCTATAAATATGCTATATGCATGATTATGAAAATATATCATTGAAAGAATAGTACTTCGCGCTTGCAACAAAGGCAGTTCAAGTTAAACAACAACGGCGAAATCCGTATTGCTCTTTTGGAAGTAATAATAAAGACTTTGTAAAATAAAATAATACAACCGATAAATAAGAAAATCGTCAAGACAAATAGATAGTCAGATAAACAGATTCAAAACAGTCACATATGTTCGGATCTGATAGTCTTCTGTCCATTCTTCTATGGCCTCAGGTCCAGGAGGATTTGAGCCCGAACCAATCCAACATGCCGCCCTCCGACTGAACCACCCAGGGTCTTTCACCCCCTTTTCCCCAAGAATCGAATCGGCGCGGACTATGTTGGATAATCGAAAGACGAGGAGCTTAAGAATCCTTAGCGTTTGCTCTGGGGTACGTCCTCTCAAAAGAAGACTAATCCCGAGATAGTCCAAGTGCCACAAAGGCGCACCTGGGTTTTCCATTTCAATGATTCAATGACAGATGCTGAACCCGTTTCAGGGCCCATCAAGCTTCTTCCTGATACGTTCGAGTCTATCCAGATCAGCTTTCGCCGACTAGTTCACCGTAACGGTGAACCCCAGGTATTTTACTCGACTTGTAAAGGTGGGAAGTGGTTCAGAGGCAAATATGGAGAAGAGCGCAGAGAGTGCTAATATCTTAAGTTTTTGCTTTGTTGCAGGGTGCCATGAAAGACAACCACCTGCGATTTCGCGGAGTTTAAAATAAGATTGGATATGGGTAACTGGTCTTTTAATCATAAAAAGAAACGGCTGATGTCAGAGACTACGTCTTTACACCTGTGTCCAGTGAACAGGGCTGTGGTGTCATCAGCGTACACCACTAGACGTTGTTCGCGTTTAAATATTTTGAATAGGTTAATGGAGGCAGAGGGATATAAGATATGAGAAAGTGGTGATTCTCGAGGCACATTCGTAATAGAGTAGAACTGAAGCGCATCAGAGTTGTCTTCATAGTAAAATTGCTTGGTATACAGCAGGATCTCCACTCTGTTCACAATTCTCGCAGGCAACCTGAGGGACATGAGAGAAGAGATCACAAAAGGAATGGAGATGCGGTCAAATGCAGCAGAAAAGTCAAGGAAAACAGCCACAACTAGACGATGGCTATTACCTCGTCAAAATGCTGAATGCACCGAGCGACCTTTGAAGAACCCATAAAAACTTAAAGGGATCAAATTACGCCTACTTAAATGGTCGCGGATTTTACGCGCAAGCGCTTTTTCGTAATTCGACACGAGGGTATTTTCAATAGAAATGGGTCGCAGATCTTTAGGGCATAAGCAAGATTTTTCTTAGGAATAACAACACGCTTACTAATATTGATGACTGCTACATCGGATGGCGAGGCTAAAAGTATTGTGACGGCCACCTCTCTTCTCTGATCGGCTGTCAAAAGCTGACAGACCCGAGAAGAAAGTGAAGCGACGGATTTGGAGGTGCCCGGGAGTGGACCCCAGGAGTTAAGGATATCCGTAACATATAGATTTCTACTCCTGAAGTTACACTAATGCGGGATTGGTAGAGGTGATTGAGTTGCTTTATAGTTGTGTAGGGCTAGTGACTCCTCCAAAACTTTATCAAGGAATATCTTACTGATCCAACCCAATGCTCTATCTTTCCAGCAAACAAACTTCTCCTTCTTGAAAATCTTCCAAAAGGAAGACTGAGAAGGATTAAGGCGAGCAATACTCGTCCTATCCTTACTCAGCTGGAACCTATATCTAGTGCTCCAGTATTCATTCGAGAGAGCCTGTCTGGCGGAAACAGAGAGATTAGGGAGGTTAAGCAATTTCACTAGGACCTTGAGTTTCGTCGGAGTAGGATTGTATATACCACCTTTATAGGTAATCGATAAAATCGCGGTAGCTTGCGAAAAGAGGTAGGTATTAAATTCGGTCAAACTCTCATTTCCTATTCTGGGAAAGAGTTGGATAGCCGCTTGAAAGAGGGCCACTCTGATCGGATTAAAGTGAAACCTCCTTCAAAGCAACATATCTTCCTCAATCCTCCAACGAATTAGGTCATGAGAGGTGGACAATTGCTGGCGCGACTGCTCTGTGCAGAAGGGTTTTAACAACCACCTCGAGTGAAGCAGTAAAATGTCGAGGATAGAATTTGTTGATGTGCAATGAAAGGTAGGGGTCGGTGGTTTGTGAATAAGATAACCGTTCCTAGCTCTGCGAAGAGCCGCATTGATCCAACGACCAGTTCTGTTTTTGAAATCACAAAGTATCATGTCATAGCCGCTGTCGATCATACTATCCAAGTGGTTACGATTCTTGTGAATCTCCCCTGGACGGATGTAGACATTGGCTATACTGAGGCGTTCATCGTTCTTACAGCGTGAAACTACTAAACAAGACTTGGCTGGAAATGAATAGTTTTATAGGAGGAGGACCTTAAGGAGCACTTAACTAAGGTCAAGAGTCTTTGAGATGAAGAGGAGTGAGGTGGAGTTATGTACGGAGTATAGTAGGAATTAAAGTGCTTTATAATAAATCGAGTAATGTCCTAGGGGAGATGACCGCGTCTTCTGAATGACTATAATATCTGCATATTCTCCGGATAGAAGTCTAAGAGCAGAAGCACCTCCCGAATTCCACTGAAGGATATTCAGTAAAAAAGGCTCACGAGTACTATGCATTGTGATGGATTAGTTACATGGGGAATTGTCTACCTAGACAGAACTAGGTGCAGCAAGGTTAACCTTCCCACCACTAGCCCCACCAGGGGTAGGTACTTGCCCCTGGGCAATCTTATCTTCATTTCCTTGTAGGTGCTTTCTTACCATCTTACCAATCTCGACGGGGGATGGCATGCGCCGAAGCCCCCTTTTGTTAGAAGTTTGAACATAAGCAATTGGTTCTGAAGAATTAGAGCAACTAGCAGAGAGTACTGTTGATATCATGGACTCCATCTGCTTGTGGGCGGCTTCGATTTTGGAGTCGATAACAAATTTAAAATGTCAGAATCAACCATTCGGGGGTAGCTACGGAAGAAAAGTAAGGATATGACGTCTGTTTCACCGTAGGACCAATCTTGAAGAATATCCCATGATAGTCTTTGAACACACAGCATTTCCTGCTCCAGGGCGGATGGCACCCCCATAGTTGAAACAGAATGGGGGCTTCGCACCGAAGACCTGTAATAAGATTGGAACAATCCGGCTTACCGCACCTACTGCTGGTGAGAGCCTCACTGTAGCTGGAGGCCCAGTGCCCCCATTTGTTACACTTGCCACAGTGTTAAAAATTAATTATTTAATTAACTTTTTATTTTGATATTATATTATTTATAAGTGTTAAATAATTATTAGAGCTAGATCTAAGGAAAGAAGAAAGTGTTTTTGATGTTTCGCCAACTACTGTTAGCAAAGGTAATTTTCTGAAAATGCTAGCAGTAGTTAGCGAAATATAAAAAAAAATCTTCTTTCCTTTGATCCAGCTCCAATAATTATTTATCAATAATGGGCAGTATCAACTATTTAAAAAAAGTGTTATAATCAGAAAGAGATTGTAGATCTATCACATATAATCTTAATTTACAAATCGAATATAGCTTGACATAGAATATCCAATCAAGGCATTAAAATAACCTGCAAAATAAGTAAGGCATGTCAGGATTTGAGACAATTTAATCTAGCTCGTCAAATATATCAAAGAGTGCCATAGAAGGACAATAGCAACACCGAATAATAAGACTGAGTAATTATAGCCAGGTAAGACGATAATCTTAAGACCTTACAATTATTGTATAAATATAAATATTTATAATATAAATATTATACAATAAATATTTATATAATAAATATTATGTTGATACAATAAATAATTTAATTTAAGTTTGTTTGCTTAATTATTTGACGTTTTATTCGATACCAACGTGCCCCTATTTTTCATTTAGTTTAAATCTAAGGCATGGCTATATAAGGATGCTGTATTCTTATATTTCTAAATGTGTTATAATCCTTAATTGTGGTAGTGTAATTATCTTTTGAAACATATTGGATTTGTTGGTTCTATAAATTCGCATTATGTGAAAATACATGAGCTTGATCCCTTTTCTCTTTAAAATTTTAATTATGGAGCAGGATCGAAGAAGGTAATTCATTTTAATTTATATTTAGCTAGCTTTTGCTGATAGCATTATCAAAAAATATAGATTCTTATCATAAATATTTATTTTTTCACTCGTCTGTACAGTTTCACGTCAGTGGATGATTAGCCACTAATATTGAGCAAAGAAAAGTAAATAATTTTAAGCCTTTTTCTTTAAATATTTAATTATGGAATTGGTCGGTCAGTGTGTTGTGTATTTAAGTTGTGTATTTAAAGTTTCTTCAATTTTAAGTCAATTTTCATTATTTAATGATGTTTTTGGATTAACTGCATGTAAAGGCTGATTATATTAAATTATATGTTACATTAATATATAACGAACGATGCCGTTTACATTCAATTGATACAAGAGTTTTGATTTACAATCAACGGATCTTATTGTTTCAAATTTTGGAACATATTGTTTCGTACTAGCATATTACTCAATTGATTATTACCACTAAACTGTATGAATGTATTCTTTATAGTTTGATTTGTAAATTTGCTACTTTTGAGATACCTTTGCCTGGGATAAAAGTTTAAACTTTGTTATTCTTTATGTAGATGTCTATTCTTGTTTCTACCAAATCCTATTTAATTTATGCCGTTAAGTGTAATTAATTGTAAGCATATTATTTTATAAGAATATGATCTTAAATTATGATCTTTAATTTAATAAATTAAATTAGTTTAATGAATCTGCATATATGGTTTTATTATTTGAAATAAAATATAATCTATGATTGAAAAATTATTATTTTAATGAATTTCAATGTTAATTAAGATATTATGTATAATATGATGTACTTAAGAAACATGTCAGAATAAAGAAAATGATATTTAGGATAAGCTATTGTGTTATCAGGTTTTGATCACTTCTAATCTAGCACATCAGCGGATCAAACCGTGTAAATGACTTAAATCCTCTCAAAAAGCTACATCATCATTATAATATAATGTTGATATATATATACTTTTTATATAATAATGATATACATCATATACCTATTAACTATTATTATAGTTACTGTGATGTAATATTTATATCTAGCAAAGTGTATTAATGATGCTTAACTAGAAATACTTTCTACTTTAGAATTTATTTTTAATAATCTGAATATGATAGAAACATACCTCAGTTTGATGTGTATATTTTAAAAATTTTCCAAATAAGTTTTCAAAATGAATTGCATCATTGAACATTCTGCTATTAGTAAAACTTCAATATTTATATTATAATATTTTCAGGTATAACATTATTTACAAAGTTAAAATAATATTTAGTGAAAATTCTAGAAACATGTTTTATTCGAAAGAATAATTATCTATACAAACAAGGTTAACATTACATTAGTAGACTATTGCCTACAACTGTTAGTCCAATAACTGATGACAAATAAAACAAATAAAATCACATGTTTATATTTCTTTTTATATTTTGTACTTAATATTACTTATGTTCTCTCGATGTGAAAGTATAACATAATCACTATTTCTATCATTTTATTTATTGATTTAATTTTAGGATACGGCAGGACAAGAACGATATCGAACTATTACCACTGCGTACTATCGTGGAGCAATGGGGTTCTTGCTCATGTACGATGTTACCAATGAGGAATCATTTAATGCAGTTCAAGATTGGTTAGTAAAATCATCGTAATTTGCAGACTATTCATTACCTAAATAGATGATAAACTTTTAAAGCAACAACTGCAATAATGTAGGTATATTTTGTTAACCGTTTCAAATGCTATTATATGTTAATAAAATCATCGTAATTTACATAAAAGTAACCACTGCAATAATGAAGCAACCACTGCAATAATGAAGGTGTATTTTGTTAGTTGTTTTAAATGCTATCGATATTAGCCATTTAAAATTCTATCATGACTTTTTAAATAAAACCTCACTTTTAAATCCACGATTCATTTAACCACAGAAGCGTATTTCATCTGAATTAAAACATTCTGTTGGCAATTGCTGGCTGCAATTTCTTTCTACGTTCAATTCTGTATATATTTTACCAATTCTACGCATTCTAAATATCTTCTTCCGAAAGATATTTACAAAACACATATTGTTTAAGCAATATTAAAATTATAAATATTATGATTTATACTATGTGAGATAAATATTATCAGATAACTTTATTAGGTTCATTTATGTATATTAAATATTTGACAAAGATTAACAAATATTTTGATTACGCTTTGCAGGTGCACTCAAATAAAGATGTACTCATGGGATAATGCTCAAGTTGTATTAGTTGGAAATAAATGCGATCTGGAAGAATACAGAGTTATTACCTATGAAAGAGGAAGACTGCTGGCGGAACAATTAGGTAAATCATAAGCATATACCACTAATCAAAATTACATACTTAAATCTATACTTTTTAGTATTGCGCAGTAAATTGCGATATGTAAATTGCACATCAAATTGTATAATTTCGGGATAATGAAATCATTTCATTTCAATTAAGTGTTAAATAGCTGCAGCGTTTGCAGCAATGATGTGTAACAACTTAAGGGATAGATAAATCATAAATTATCTCGCATACGAGCTTTTGTTATTTAATTTTTAAGCCAATTTTTAAATTATCATTTGCCTAGTTATTTTTTTGAAAAGAATGACTAGGTAAATCAATGGAAATCTCAAACTCAACAATTATTGTCCGAACATTTTCAAAACATTGTTTGTTTAAATATCAAGGTTTAAACTTTCTTGTAAGAAATGTCTCAATTAGCTTCAGGATTATTATTGTATAGAAGCAGTTTGTAGCGTTTCATCATTGGGTGTTGAAAACTTGATTCGCAGATAAGGCTGTTTCCGTAATGAAAATATTGTCGGTATGTTTGGCATTCGCTAATGCTATTCTATCAGTGCATTTGCAATTTATTGAGCGCTTCAATCCGAAATTGTATTTAAAAAGCTAATTCAGAAACTGTTACATTTATGGGATGTTGTCAAAATTCGTATGGTGTGTCAAATTACGAACTCAGATCAGATAGATTAAATTGTGGACACCAGAGAGTTAAATTACCTTTGATCTATGTGTATGTTATGTTCACATGTCAACCAGCCAAGATCCAAATTAATTTTTGAAAAGCTGCTATTCAATAAATATTTAGCTCTACGCTGACAACAGCAAACAACTGAGAAATTTAGTACAAAAGTCGGCTCGCGTTTCATTGAATGTGTTGCTATAACCAATTCAGCATTACATAAGGACTACATCTACACTACTTTAATAATAATCAAGTATATGAAAGTTAGCTGGTTTATCGAAACAAAGATATATTTTAATGACAATAAGGAATTAGCTCGTTATTACTTAAAACTAAAACTAAATTTAAAGTTAAAATCTAGTTCGGTTTGGAAGGCCAACGATTTTTTTCTTACTCCTTGAACTTATTTACCATCACAAAAGCGAAATTCGATTTTTTTCTATCTATTAAATATTTTTATTTTATTTGTTTCTATAGGAATGGAATTTTTCGAAACTTCAGCTAAAGAAAACACCAATGTCAAAGCAGTTTTTGATAGGTTTGTTATATGCTCTTTGTTAATATTAGGGTTTAAAATTATTGTCATTTGCTAAATTATTCGGTATATTTTTAAGTAATTTTATAATAAAACAAATGATTGATTTCAAAGCTACATAAAATCATGTTGAATCATAAACAAATGTTATCTGGTTCATGCAAAAAATGTATATTATCAAAGCGTTTAATATCCATGTAATTGAGCCTAATGGATACGTCGACAACAATTGTAATTTTGTTTGTTAGAAGTATATCGTGTGATCACTAATTAACCGTAGCGACAGTTATTGTTTTAATATTTGACGATACATTCAATGCTGACTGGATCAAGCACCTGGCTACTGTCAACATTTCTTTCATCAATTCTCATTGCTACTTCTGACCTGCCTAGATCACAACGTCTTATGATCATTTCAGCGCATAGGTTAAACAAGGTTAATGAAACAAGATTTATAAGATATTTTGGTATCAATAGTGATGTAGTTCGCAATTGCTTTCCCAACATGCTGTTTCCCATTTCAGGGATTTGGCTCACCATGAAGCTGTTGTTAGTAACGATACTTGAGGTTTTTCGATATGCAATCATATAAATGACATAATAATGTGTATATCCGTCTTGTAGAGGTATGCTAATATATATAAGGTAAATATAAATAAGGTAAATATAAGGTATATATAAATAAGGTAAATAAGGTAAGTCTATCAAGCAACACCATTTAGTATATATATAAAGTTTACTTTTGATAATAATCCAATTCCAATTGCCAACAATAATAAAGACCACTGAGGAATTATTTAGAATTTTATTTAAAAGATAATTGTCATTGCGAATTTTCAGTAACGAACTGTTACCATCTCCAGGCTCTAAAGATGGTAACAGTTCAGCCTGAAGATGATAACAGTTTGTTACTGGAAATTCGCAATGACAATTTTCTTTTAAATAAAATTCAAAAAAATTCTTCTGTATACTTTATTATGGTAGGTTATCTAACGGCATTTATCTCATTTAAGTATTAAATTATTAAACCTGCTCTGACATTTCACTCTTTTCCCGTGACGACCACGTTAAATTACAAATTTCAAGTGTCTTTTTATGTTTAATTTTCTGTTTTATATTTCATTTATTCTATGTTTCATCATTGCTATAAAGCATGGCCTTATTTATATCGTTGTCTCCTTTTTGTGATAAAATGAATGCACTTTAAATGCTTTAATTTGTAGTCGTCATTGTTGTAAACTCGTTGTATGCATTTATTAGTCTATTTGATGGATCTCAGTGAACTTTACTATTCACAAATAGTCTAAAGAAAATATAGATTACTTTCATTCGATATTTGTATTCACAAGGATCAATTTCGGTGCTAATTGCTCATAAATATTATTTTTCCTTAAGAACCACAATCTTACGCTATTACAAGAACGGGGTGCCAATTATTCATTATCTGCCATTGTAAAGTATCATTATAAAATGTTTTTCTTTACCTATCTTTATACTTTGCTTTAGAAAACTAAAAATATAGCTTCTCTAAATCAGGTGAGTGAGTGTTCAGGTTATGAAATTTACAGGTTTTCTAATCGAAGTCAGAATTTATTCCGTCGCGGATTATCTTCCTGTAACAACAAATATAGAGTAGCAATCGTTATATTGTGGCATAAGCACCACAATCATAGAGTAAATGAGATAAGATACATATGATAAGATACGAATACATAAGATACATATCATATGATAATACACACTATTTTTTATTCTATTTTGTATTTGATTAATTTAAAGAATCTTAAATAAGTGTTGACTTCACTCTTGATACAGGAGTTCATCAAACTTGATTCAAACTTATTGCTTGACCAATTCAGTAATGCTAAATTCACCTACTTAATCAATAATCTACATTGAAAAATTAAACTTTACTCAAACAAGTACCTTAAAATGAAAATTTTAATATTGAAGTCAGTACTTGATTCAGTCGAGTTAAGAATATAAATTTAAGTATGCAATGTCCCTCTTAAAGATATCTCAATACATCGATATTTCTCCATCAAAAGTTTAAATTCCATAAAATTTTAAATGACAATATATTTAAATTGTTTTACAATATTGAAAATTATTTCAGAATAAACTGGACCTGCAGTTGTAGCTTTTGCGCTAGCGTAATAGCTAAAATTACCTGCTAAATGTATCAGCACGGCAAATCTTACACTATTACGTTTTTTAGAGATCATTGGACAAATTTATTCAAATTGTAATAAATTAATAACCATATTCATTTTCGAAATTTAGAAGCAATGCGTTATAACTAATTAGGATCATAATGGCACGTTCGTTTTGCTAAAACAATAAGACAAAATAACTGCTTAAGAATAATTCTCTTTTCACACTCGTTGCTATTAATTTGATATCTATTTATCAAAACAAGCATGCTAACTCAATTGGCTAGAATTTTAATGAACGCAAAAAACATTGGGATGCTGTGAAAATGGTCTTAAAATAAAAGATTGTTTCATTTCGGTGAAACAAAATGAAATTTGTTCAAAATTCATTTTTGAACAAAATGAATTTTGCCCTTTTTAAGCATATACTAGATTGTTAGAATTACAAAAACCTTTATATAAGAATAAAATATGTAGGATCACGGAAGAAACCAGCGAGTAATTCATCTATAGAAGAAAACGGTGCAAGTTCATTGAAGAACCAATGCATTTATGTTATATCATCTTTAAATACTAACCATGGTAATTTCAAATCCCAGTTAGACTTGTTGCCTGTCATGGGCGTCTTCTTCGTTGTAATATGCAAAGATTCCTTGATTAATCGTTTCGATGTGTTAATTTTGACGCAGAAAGTCTTTATTTTCTCGAAGTTGATACTGTGATCCTTGGCCAAAACGTTGTTCGTAATTGCTGAAGCCATATAATCGTGATTGCTGAACTCATATCGCCCCGATTTAAAACATATTTATGTTGTTTAATTCTCTACTCAATGTATTGTGAAGTTTGACCAACATACGACGTTTAGCAATCTTTACAAGGTATGCGATACATTTTCCAAACAACAGGGTATTTGGGATTTCGTTTAAAACTACGCTCAGTGTTGTGTTCTTTTATGAAAGACCCTGATGTTGTGTATACTATATCTTAGTAGTCTGTTGAGTAGGTGGTTACAACATACCTCATTGACGTATGTAGACTGGATTTATGTCGGTCGAGTACCTAGACTTATTGGTTTGGAGGGAGAATAGCTTCTGAGTATGTCCACTTAAGATTGATGTATAAACTTGCTTAATACCAATTTCGGGTATCATTTCTGTGGTAGCATCTGTGACAGTTTTCCGTTCTGCCATAGCTATTTTGATGGTTGAGGAAATTAAAGCTGGACGTGATGCTTTGATAGTTTATAGTTTGTATTTATTCGATATATTAAAGGTCCAAATTTGAGGATGACATGATATACCTGATTTGTGATAAAGGCTAGTATGTGTTTCCGCCTCTTGTCTGGCTATATCAATGTCAAAAAACGAGATGGAGTGATATGAGTCTACAAGCGTGAGACACCATTGTATCGAAGGATCGTGTGAGTTGAATGCTTGCAGTGTCATATTAGAACGGATAGTCATGTAGTACCATAAATACGTCGTATACGTACCTCCACCATTTGACTAAGTGTGAAATTCACTTGAAAATGGTTTATTCCCAGTGGCTAATGCAAATATTGGACAGTGCTGGTCCGAGTTGTGAGTCCATTGCCACTCCATTGATTTGGTCAAATATCTCATTCTCAAATGTGAAGACGTTTTTCTTAGTACACCATTAGAATAATGTACTTCGTTGGTCATAGGATAAGACGGATGACGTGATTTTGCAGATAAGATAGTTGATGCTAAGTTTATTGATTTTGTCAATGGCACGTAGGGGAATAGAGAGATCACGTCAGCTATAGCAAACCAATATTTTGAAATGTGATTGTTACGGATTGTACAGTAAAGTCGGGGCCGTCTTTTACATATGAGAAGGTAGCTAGTACAATCGATAATAAGAGTTTGTTTACAATATTGACCAATTTGTGGCCAAACTATGCGTAACTTGCAATGATGGGTATAATATGTAAGTCTGGTTTGTAGATTTTGGGTTGTATATACAAAAAACAGCACTGTGATCTAGTTGAACCTACCTGTTATATCAGGTACGTAAGAATTGGTTGAACTGTCGTTCTCGGTTTGCAGTAGGATTTTTACTTAAACTTACGAATTTATTTGTTGATAGTATGTCGGAGCCTTTTTGAATATAGCCAGATGTATTAATCGTCACTAGTGATCTTCCTTTGCCTAATTTGCTTCTGATTTGGTTGGGAAACTACAAACTTGTCTGTTTCGTAAGCTGAATATTTCGTAGCATTCTTCTAATTAGAATCCCAAAAATCAGGCAAATTTAAAATCGCCACGGCTAAGGCATTGTTGAGCCGCCCTGTGTTAATTTGTCGCAGCCCTAAGTTAGCCATCACTGAAGGCAATACAGTTCTGGATGCATTGATTAGTAAAAACTACCCTGAATAGAAACTGAAAATGGCTATTAACGGGTCTTATGTATATGTACTAACCAGACGGCTTACAGAAAAAGAAAAAGGAAACCCCGAAACCAAAATTATTCATTCAAGTAACACTTATATATGATTCATGTATGGATAATCTCAAAAATGATCTTAAACGATCAAACTTAATTGATGCTTCTATTTACAATAAAATGATGACTCCACTTACCGATATTTTTCAACTGAAAGCTAAAAATCAATACGAGACAAGCATACCTCATTCCGTGTAAACAATGCTATACGTATATATTTGGCAAACCAAATAGATATTAGAAACGCGACCTAAACAATAAATACATGCTGTCAATCACGGCAATAGTCTCTACATTAGCCAATAACATATATGAAACATACCACGGAATAGATTTTGTCAAGGTCGACACTATCTGTTTAGAGAATACGTTAGCTAGAAAACTGATTAATGAATCAATTCACATTGCAGCAAGTGATGAGAATGCACTGATGATCAATAACAAATCCAATTGGAATATGAGATTACTGCTTCTTACAATTATATGAATAACAAAAATGTAAAAATGCGGCACGACATAATATTGATGTTAATTCTTTCATGCTTTAGGATGGCCGGCTTATATTCGTTGGTGTTGGCAACTTTTTAGTTTACTCTCTGCTTGAAAATGACCTAATTGGTTGAAAGCTCGACCGTATTAAAAGTAAATACTTTTTTCGTGCTGGTTTAGCACTCTATGATGGTACTAGATATGTTCTAGTACCTTATGCACATTACTTGTTTCTTGCCGTATGCTCGTTCTCCTCTGCATCCAGCAGTGGGAGGGATCTGGCATTGATGAGTCAAAACGGTATCAAATACTGTTATCGTCGTTCTTCCGCGTCTGGCTTAAAAGATTGTTAAAATACTTTTTTGTTTTAATCTATCTCGTGTCGATACAACAAATATTTGTTGGTACGAGATACAACAAATATCTCGTACTAATAACAAATATTTGCAATGTAAACGAAACAAACCTAATATAACTAACTATACTAACCAGCTAACTATACTTTATCAGAAACAAGATAAGGATACAATATTGTTGGTGAAATATTTAAAATCGTTATAAATTTGTTAATCACAAAATTAAATGGTATAATTAAATGACTATCAGTAAGGAATTTTGACATACTTTGACTTTCATCACCAAACGCAAAATACTTACTAACTACGATGTATTCACTCTGAAGTAGTAATTATATCTAACCACACATTATTTTGTTTCAATTTATATAAATATCCACTTCATATATGAAATTAAATTTGAAATTAATATCTCGTGTCAAATGATATATTTAGGGCCTATTATTTAATAATTTGATTATTTAAAATAATCAAATTTGCAGTAAGTTTTTATTATTTTGTAAAGATGGTTTTCAGAAATGATAATATTGTTATATTCTTGATAAATATTCTAATATTTATCAAGAATATATATTTATATATAAATATATATATTTAATAGAATCTAATATTTATCCAATATTAGGATAAATATCCTAATATTGGCTTATATTATATAATTTCAATATTATATAATATGCATGTTTAATTATATTGTTTAATTTTAGCAATTAAAACTACACATTACCTATTGCTCTTTGCTTATTCGAAAAATATTATTAATTTGATTTTTATCCTTCAATGTTAGATAATTTAATCATAGAATTGTGCTTCAATCAATAAGTTCATTGTGTTTCGATCAATAAATATGTATCAATATGATTGTAATAATGTATTTGTATCAATATTAACGTTAAATTTTGCATATCAATTAAACACTTATAATATATATTCGCTATTTGTCGATGTTAACTGCAAAGTGATAACGCCTTCGTATTTTATATTTATTGACTAAACGGAAATAATGCTGTCTGTATTTGCATATAATAAGCCGAAATCATGCATTCATCGGTTTATTTTAATTGAGAAAGCCGTTATTATGTATTCTTAAATACAGCTAAAGACAAAAATTAAACTCAATCCTAAAGTTGTAATTTGTAAAAATTTAATTAATATTTTTTCTAAGGGATAAAATAAATAGGAAACGTCGACTAAATTAATATTTTCTACTTATCAGTGCTAATATATTTTAAAAGTATGGCTACATATCAATTTTATAGGCGTTAATAGATCAAACAAACTATATTTTCGTGAATTTAAAGTCATTTATCAATCTGAATTTTAAAAATCTAACTAAAATATAAAAAGTATCTTACGTAATATCACGTTAGATATTATATGCGGTTACATAGTGCATTATATGTTAAGAAACGTGATCAATCGTATTTATTATACATTGTTCGAGTAAAAATATCTTCTCAATTGACAATGATCATTCATTGAGTAAAACATTTAAATTATTATTTCAAAAAATGTTTATTGTAAATGCCACTCTTGGAAATTAATAATCCGAAAATTAATGATGAATTAATATAAGTTAATTAATATAATAATTATAATAATGTAGTGATTTATTAAAGCCACTCCGTCTTTCGGCTTGGGCATATAAAAAGATTATAAGATAACAAATATAAAGTCAGAACAGTTGTCTTTCTTCTTATTTCTTGAGCTGCTTAAAATTTCATTGATTGGCTCGAATTGATTGTACGTGACACAGGTACGCATCGTCAGCCGAAATAAGCCTATAAGCCTACCCCCACTTCAGCGTATCTATTGTTTTTAAAGATAAACAAGACAAATGAGCACAGGAAAATACATGTAAGAGTGATGAGCATGCCGTGTTGCAAAAACAGCATACACAAGTTGATGATCGTTTATGTATGATTCTTCCTTGTTTACAGAACCTGGGGTGATATCCGTCAAGCGAAGCTCTCCAGAATAAAGTGCGCTTACTTGCGAGAGGGCTACGCCAAGCTGTTTGTAGAAAAGCAGGAGTCTGATAGAATGACTCTTATTGAACATGGAGACTTTATTCTCAGATAGTCATATAGGGGCAGCAACCGATAAAGCCTCTGGAACTTTCTCGTTGTGTTGCTGTTTTGAAAGCTTTATTATTCTATTGTTACGAATATAGAATACTGCTGAGGGATCAGAATTGCGTTTTAAGGTTAACTGTCTACGTAATTCTTTTTGAGCTTCTCTCTATGGGGGAAAGATCCGGGTTTATAAACACTTTCATAAACCGAGCAGAATTCTTCAATTTGTAAGCATTTCTTAAGATAAATTGAGAATACGATTCATTTGTGGTCACTAGTAACCATGCTGGAATATCAGTTTTCCTAGATATAAATCTCTTAAGTTTCACATTTAAATCCAAAGGCACTTTAACTCCCAATTCTTTAAATAGCTCATCAACAAGTTCTCTATCGCTGTCTGAATTCTGTAGACCACTTATAATAACGTTTTGAGATCGACGAGACTCCCTATCACATTGCTGTAGAAGTTTTAACGGAGGAAGTTCTTTTTGAAGATGAGAAGTAGCAAATATTGACCTGGCGACCTCTCTTCTAACAACACCTGCAAATGATGGAATACGCGGATTGCTGACATCATCATTAATACTAATCGCATTACCATATTGTTTGGAATTTTCCAAAGATCCACGAACCAAGCAATTTTTTAGCTGTTCCTGAATATTACAGATTTCTCTCTTTACCTCAGAAATAGCAAGCTTCGCCTCATCGACGGACTGTTTAGTCAAGTGAAGACGTTCTGCCAAACACTGACCGCAGAGAAAATCTTTCAAAAAGAACTCTCTATCAAAACTACGTGGAGCTTTGACAAGGGTTCGTAGGGAGCATTTTGAAGCAGTACATTTCATGTCTAGAGTGACAAATAAAGATGTGTCTATATAATCAGGCGTCGTTGAAGGTAGAAGGCTATTTCGGTTGGCACACCTATCATTCGGTAAACAGTCCACACATGCCGGCGTCGTTGAAGGTAGAAGGCTATTTCGGTTGGCACACCTATCATTAGGTAAACAGTCCACACATGCACGACCAGATTTCACACGTGAGCAATTTTTGCAGTAAGCGTTTTGTCCATTACATGCACAGCAATGAGGATGAGAAGTCATTATATTTCCTTGTGTGTTTATGTTTGTAAACACACAAGGAAATATAATCTAATTATATATATCCATAAATTAGTTTGAGCTGATTACAGCTTCGATCTTACTTAGATTCAATCAGTAAATTATACCAATAAAATAATCAGCATTCATGTGTCGTTCATAACATGCATAGTTATGTTAGTCAGACTGAATTTGAAAAGATAAATCAGTATTAGTCATATCTAAAAACCTTATTTTTTATTGTGTAAATTAATTATGGATCTGATGAATAGGTCGAAGAACATGCTTATGTTTTGATTATATATATCACGTTGAAGCAAAATTCGTTTCAGTAATTGTTCTTTCAGATTTGACAATATTAATTTAATTCGTTAACACTACTATCGTTCATTGACATTTCAAGATGAATAGCTATGTTTAATATTTACCGAATACTAAATTATCAATTGTATTTTATTCAATTAAGATATCTATTTCAGCCTAGTATGTCAAATAGTAACAGACCTTGAACAAAAATTATATCTAGCTGATAGCAAGTCTAGGACAAAAAGTACAAGAATGAACTTAATTATGGATTTACAAAAGCCTACAAATTTCCGATGCGCATGTTGATTTTCATTTTGTAATTAAAAAAATAAATGTTGTTTTGTAGCTTTATATATTATATGTTATTATGTAGTTATATGTTGTTTTGTAGCTATATGTTATTTACATGCATACAAATTTTAGTGTAGGCTAATTTGTGTATTACCTTTATTTTATGTGATCGTGGCTTCGTATACGTTGTCTGCAATATTAATGGAATTGTTTTGGACTACTCTATATATAGAGTTCTTATAGTCTTAGTGACATTGCAGATGTATTTGAAGCGAAAAATGTAAATTCAATTTATGATATATTTTACATCCTTTAATTAATGCCATCCAAATTTAGAGGGCATTAATACATTTCCATACTTAAATGCTGTATTAAACACTATTTTAATGTTGTCAATATTTATGATTTAAGTAGCAGCGTTTTACTAAATTGAAAAGTAATATCCAGCAAATTAAAATTTAATTTATTTTCTATGTTTCGAGAGAACAAATATGTCATAATTAGAAATATTTAATTTCAAAAATATCAGTTGTTAATTCAGTTTGTTAACTTGAAATTTAACTATCTAAATTAACCACTAACTGATAACAATTAAATATTCCAGATAATGCCAGATTTATTCTGTCGTAACATTGAAAATAAATTCAACGTTTATTTGCTTAGTATGGCTTTTTAATTTTAAAATAAATTAAGAAATACCAAGGGTCTCATTCCAATTTAAACATTTTGAACATTGTTTTAATATCACTTATTTAAAATGATTACTGTTAAACATCGAGTTAAATACATTGATTTGTAAGTAATTTCATATATATATGAAATTAAATAAAATAAATATTTACTTTGTTAAATAAATCAGATCAGGAAACTGAGTCTACGTACATCAAATTATTTATAAATTAAACATACTGATAAATAAAAATAAAATAATTAAATGATAAATAATTTAATAATTATAAATAATTATAAATATTAATTTTATATAAGATATCATAACTCATATCAAGTTAAAATTTAAAATTGAAATTTAAAATAAAAATCAGTATTCATGAATTGATTTAATTTTGCTGATTTAATCAATTAAATCAGCAAGCTGAGTCTACGTATTTAATATAATTATAAAATAAACAAAACATAATAATGCTAAATCAAAATTTAATAATTAAATAATAAAATTAATAATTGTTTTTAGATTTTCTATAATTTAAATCAAGTTAAAATAAAAATTGAAATTCAAAATAAACGTCATTTTTATGAATTGACTAATAAATAACAGACGTTGTATCAGAATAAGGATCTGAGGTCATCAGGAGGAACTGCAATGCTATCAGGTTTCGGCCCCTAACTCCTCTACCCAACATAGCAGCGGGGCCAAATACGTGTTAAGGACGTATTTCCTCTTATGAAATTTGATCATCAAGTGTCTTATTCTAAAACAAAATATATTATTGATTATACATCCATAAAAATATTCCTCTAAGTATTTTAAATTTATTTTTAATAATATTGTGTTGATTTATAAATTGTACGATTTTCTCTTTGATTTTATTTTTAGTAACCTAGTTTAAAATATGTATCTACTAAATTATTTAAATGATTTTGTAGAAAACCAATATTAAGAATTATTAGAGCTGGCTCAAAGAAAGAAGGAAAATCTTATTTGATATTTCGCTAACCTCTGTTATCATCTTCAGAAAATTAACTTTTGAAGATGCTAGCAGAGGTTAGCGAAATATCAAAAATAATTTTCTCTTTTCTTTGATCCAGCTCCAATAATTCTTTATCAATAATGGATAATTATTGACTTTTTTAAACCAATATTATTTTGAAATTTAGTTTCAAAATAATAACAACTGCCGTGCACATCAATTTTAACAGCACATTTATTTTACACATACATTGAATGTATATATCAATATTTATTTCGTTGTTTTACGAAGCTTTAAGAATATACTGGTGTTACTAGAGAAATCATGGTAGATGTAGACGGTAAAAATAGAATACTGGGAAATCTTATGCAAATTAGGGATTATAGTTGTCTCAACTTTATGTGCTGATAAACTGAAGCACAAAATACAATATTGAATTGGGACTTAAATAATGTGTGTTTAAATAGTTTCTAATATGAAATTAGTTCCCTGGATCCAAAAATACAATATTATATAAACATGAATCTAAAGGTATTTTTATATACAATGACTTTTAGATAAGTTTAGTTGTTGTCCTTTGTTCAAACCAACTTATTGCACCGGTTAAAGAGCATAAAACAATATTGTTCAGTGGTATCTAAGTTAATAATTATGAACACTGTGGTTATAACAACGTGATCATTGTACAACATGTTTCGGAATTACAAGCTTATAGCGCATGTTGCAAAGAATAAAATAAACCTTCTGATATGTTTGATTCTGCAAACTTTGTAGAATTATGCACACAAACTGTGTATTAAAAACGATTAAATAATGATTAAAGGCAATTAATGCTGTTAATAAATGTGCTCAATAATAATATTCTAATGATATTAAATATATAAGCTTTTAAAAGTGTAAATCAGCTTTAATAAAATTCATTATTCTTTTAAACATAAAAACAATACTGTAAATCACCATCACAATAAATTAGGAATACAAAAATGTAAAAACTCGATTTATGTAAATTAATGACTTCGTGAAATCGCGCATTTTGATAAAAATCTACTTATAATTAAATCGATTCATTACAATCCATATTTATACAAAAGAAAACTTTTAATAATTCTTACTTGTAAACTGCTGCACATCTATGACGATTTAAGAAAGTATTTATTATATGTTTCTACATTTTGCAGATTAGTAGAAGTTATATGCAATCGAATGTCTGATATACTCGATCATGAAAATCTATTCGATAATAATCGATTACAAACAGGATCAAATACCGTAAATGTTGGAGCCTTGGATGATGATAACCGCAGCAACAATAAAATGTTTACCAAATCAAATTGCAGTTGTTAGTATTTCAAAAATACTTTCCATAAATTGATAATCGATGTGAATTCAATATATGTTTAACAAAGATGTGCTTTGTGAAATTATCAAAATTATCCTTTAAAAGACTAAACGTCAAATTATTTCAAAATAAGCAACCATTTATATCTTTCTTGAATGTCTATTTATTTTCAATTTTGAAATGAGCACAAAATTATTTATCTGTAAAGCTCTTGCAATTTGAGTGTAAATTTTACATATACAGGGTAAAACTGTTTAGATTTAATTAAAATAAAACAATACTTTTAAAATTATATTATGTTTGATTTTTATAAAACTGGATGTACAACAGAAAATAGAAACAATTTATTCAAAATTAAATACGAAAGAATCTAAACACTATAAATTTGATATTTTCTTCGTTAGTGAGCTTTGAAGTTCCGTTATTAATTGCGCAGTTCGAAAAGGTTTTAGTCTTTGCGGTGTAAATCGGTTAGTTTACCGCTAATTATCTTTATTTAAAAACACTGGTCAGTGGCTTATTCTGGATATGGTTAACAGCTAAATACCTGCTTCACTTCTTCGTTCTAATCTAATATTTTCTAATGTTGTTGACTATGTCCATTGAGTCACCCTTTGCACCTACATTATGTACATGATGAACGATGCATTCTAATAAGTATATCCGTTCTTAAGTTTTGCAGATATTTTTATTCAGAACTTTGTATTTCAGGCCAATTGGCATGATATTAACGTTTGTTGATGGTGACATGTCTGCACATGTTTTGCAACGTACATCCCACTCAATTGAACCGTTTGTTTCTATCTATTTTGCAGCTTTTGAAAGAAACTGTATCTCTTTATAATCTTATTTTTATTTCTTGATGGTCGGTAACAAATTTTAACATTCCTGCTTTTGATTCCGGTTGTTTATTTTGACGCTTTCATCGCAGATTCAATGGTTTTTTCAAGTTTAATGAATGACAGACTACATTCCGTAAATACAGGTTCCATTCTGTAGATAATCTGATTGACTGGTCTACTGTTTGTTCAGTAATTAAAGCGCAATTCTATTTTATCACTTAACTATGTTGGAATACATCACTGAGAACAGCTGTGAATTCCCTTATTTGAGTGGTTCGAAATCATTTTACATTGTATATTACATAATCTTTTTTATTGCGAACCATCCCCGAGAATACAAAAAGAACTTTATTTATTTGATATTTCGACTGTACTTAGCGGTCATTTTTAATCTAAAAACAGAAGAAAATATTACACAAAAGAAAATGCAATTAAAAATAATGTAAATAAGTTATAGCCCCATCGGCAATAGCTGATTTCATTTTGGCAACCTTATCACGATGTTTAGCAAGTTTATAGTTTACATCTTTTTCTACGTATTGTGGAGGGAATTTTAAGGACCAGTTAGATTTATTCCCTTCCATTGTAGGAAAGATGGAAATGTACAATGATTCCAAAACGAGCCTTCGTCCTAGCTGTTTTTCTTTATGTAGAATATATGTGCTTTCGAAATCAATGTTATGGCGGTCTCAATAACATGATTGAATATTGCTGAAGATGTATCACTTTTCTTCAGGTTGTACTTATGTTGGTACGTTCTCTTTTTTAAACCTTGTTTAGTTTGTCCAACATAGGTCTTCTCACAATCTGAACACGGAATGGTATAAATTACACATTGTGATGCTGCAACTGGTTTCCTTTTGAAAATGCCACTAAGTCTCGCACCAGTTTTGTAGTACACTTTTATACTATTCTTAAAATTTGAAGTTAACTTCGACAATATCACTTTTCTTCAGGTTGTACTTATGTTGGGACGTTCTCTTTTTTAAACCTTGTTTAGTTTGTCCAACATAGGTCTTCTCACAATCTGAACACGGAATGGTATAAATTACACATTGTGATGCTGCAACTGGTTTCCTTTTGAAAATGCCACTAAGTCTCGCACCAGTTTTGTAGTACACTTTTATACTATTCTTAAAATTTGAAGTTAACTTCGACAATCGTCTCTTTAAAGTATTATTGATGAACGTTGATTTAACGTTTTTCATATCTAGCTGTGCGGTCGATGTTCTAGACAACTGGCTTGCCCTTATCTCAATTGTAAAAGACCGTTTTATCGCCCATTCCGGATATTGGCATTCCCTTAATATGCGATTTATTCTCCTATACTCTCTGTGTCTGTATTCTCTGTTACTGCATACCGTCAGGGCTCTTCTGAACAAAGAGCTGGCCGCTGAAATTTTGTATCTTTCCGGGATATATGTGGTCCAAGGAGTAAGCGTATGTGCGATATTCGGTTTTCTAAAAACGTCTGTTAAGATGATGTTATTACGTCTTAACACTTTAACATATAGGAAATTTATTACATTTTCCATGTCTTCACAATTAACTTTCCACTGAATTGCCTTGTCATGTTTGTTAAGTATTTCCTCTAGACCTATTATTTTTGGGTCTGTATCAAACACGGCGAAAACATTGTCGACATACATATACTAATAGAGAACCCATAGCCACACCATCGATTTGTGTGTAAATATTGTTATTGAAATAGAAAGCAGATTTGCATGTACACCATTCTATCAAATTAACCCAATCTTTACGTTGTAGTTTCGGCTCATTACACTTGTCACTAAGTAATTGTGCTGCAAGATTAATAGCCTCTTGTAATGGGATATTTGTAAATAACAAGACTACGTCAGCTGTAGCAAATCAGCATCCGGTTGGGTTAAGAGTTCTTACTTTGCTTGCAAACTCTTGTCAATTTTTTATAAAGGAATGGCTCACTGGTTTATTCTGTAAAATGAGTTTATTAATGTATTTCGCCAGCTTGTGGTTAAAACATTTATATGATGCAATTACTGGTCTCGTTTCCAACTTCAATTTATGTATCTTAGGTAGAAGATACAGGAATCCAAGCGAAACGTTATCTGATTTTAACGTCTTGTATGTGGCTTCATCTAAGTTGCCTTGAGATTTTAATCGTAGTAATAGTTTGTTAAATGCTGATTCGTTTTTTGTTGTTGTCGGATCGTTTGTTATTTTCTCAAATTTATCGCCGCTTAATAGCTTTTCCCCATAGTTTATATAGTCTTCAGTGTCAAGAGCGATCAAAGCTTTACCTTTATCATACCGACAAATTGTTAATTCATCGTCGTTTTTATGAGTTTTGAGGGCATTCATTTGTTCGTTACTAAGGTTCGGTTTACATTTGGAACTAGTGTTGCGAGCCAAGAGATCAAATGATGCTATATCACAAAAAGATTCGAGTGGTAAATTTGACGCTAAAATTTCACTGTCACATCGTATGTCCATAACGTTAGGTTTATTACTTAGTACAGAATTTGGTCCCATTGATACAAAGGACATAGACAATACTAATAAGATTACTATCTTCGGATGATATCAAATATATGAACAATTATATAAGTAAGAAGATAGCAGCTCATAAGTTAAAGATACTGGAAAGACATGAGCACAAGTTAATGAAGTTAGGACTATTTAAGTCTAACAATTATTCTAAAATATCCGTAATAAATTGGTCAACTAAACCATTAACCATGCATCAACAGCAGATACTTAGTATGGGACCAAATTTTGTACTAATTAATAAACCTAAGCTTATGGACATACGATGTGACAGTGAAATTTTAGCGTCAAATTTACCACTCGAATCTTTTTGTGATATAGCATCATTTGATCTCTTGGCTCGCAACACTAGTTCCAAATGTAAACCGAACCTTAGTAACGAACAAATGAATGCCCTCAAAACTCTTATTCCTCTACGGCTTTTATACCTTCATCAAACGAAATAAAAGTATACAGTGGCTCAACATCCAGGGCTGTCATGACTTTGAAATTTACCGCGCTATTTAATGGTTCTATTTGCTTAAAAATAATGGAATCAGATAGGTACGAATCTCAATATTGTAATGCTGGTAATATAAGGCTATGTACATATTTAGATAGCCTTTTTGGTGATGTTCCAATATTCGAAACAATTTGTCTTCCCGGACATGGACAACTTATTTATGTCTTCGGCAAGTTTTAGAATCTACTAACTCTTGGTGAATTTACTAGGATTTGTTTTTGAATGTATGTTAACAGTAGCAAACGTTTATGCATTCGTTCACCGCTTTCATATAAGGGTATAATAATAAAGGTTTTTTAATACATAACAACTGATAAGAAATAATTAAAAACGAAACATGCAGAAAAACAATCGAAAACAGCCAGTCGTTAAAAATTGGTTCGCTTCTTAAACTTTGTTACAGCATCAGGTCCAGCGGGATCTGAGCACTCCAGTCACACCAACACGCCGTCTTCCGACTGAATCATCGGAGCTCTTTCACACCTTAAAGAATCCAGTCGAGGCAGACTATGTTCGGTAATCTCGAGATGAGGAGCTTGAGAACTCTTAGTATTTGTTGTTGAGGGCGTCCTCTTGAAAAGTGGACTAATACCTAGATAGTCTAGGTACTCTAGAGACGCACTTGGGTTTTCCCATTCAATGACATATGCTGAACCCGTTTCAGGGCCCACCTAGCTTTCTTCAGGATACGTTTGAGTATATCCAGGTCAGCTTTCGCCGACCAATTCACCGTAACAGTGAACCCAGGGTATTTTTCTCGACTTGCGAAGGCGGGGAGTGGTTGATTAGTCAATATGGAAGATAAAGCTGAGAGTGCTAGTCTATTTATTTTTTCTTTGTTGCATGGGCGCCATAAAAGACTAACACATGCAATTTAGAGGAGTTAAGAACAAGATTGGATATGGGTAGCTGGTCATTTAGTCTAAAAAGACGGCTGATGTTAGAGACTACATCATTGTACCTGGGTCCAGAGAACAGGGCTGTGGTATCTTCAGCGTATACCACTAGATGTTAATCGCGTTTAAAATTATTGACTAGTACAATGGAGACAGCAAGATATAAGATAGGAGAAAGTGGGGATCCTTGAGGCACACCCGTAGTAGGGTAGAACTGACGCGCATCAGGGTCGTATTCATAGAAGAACCGCTTGGTGTACAGCAATATCTCTACACTGTTAGCAATTCTTGAAGGCAATTCAGGGACCCTGAGAGAGGAGATAACGAAGAAAATGGAGAGGTGGTCAAATGGAGCAGAAAAGTCGAGGAAAACAGCCATATGAGTTGATGACTGTTATCCCGACAAAACTGATGCACTTCATCTATTGCTGAATGGACCGAGCGCCCTTTGACAAACTAATGAAAACTCGATGGGATCAAGTTACGCTTACTTAAATGGGCGCGGATTCTACGCGCAAACATTTTACGACTAATATTGATGCCGATTACATCGGATGGTGAGGCTGAAAGCATTGTGACGGCTACTTCTATTCTTTGATTGGCTGTCAGAAGCTGACAGAACCGAGAAGATAGTGGAGCAACATATTTAGAGGTGCCCTGAAGTGGACCCCAGGAGTTAAGGATATCTGTAACAGATAAGTCCCTGCTCATGAAGTCACCCGAAGACTGGATTGATTGAAGAGATTGAGTGACTCCATAGTTGTGTAGGGATAGTGACTCTTCCAAAACTGTCAAAGTTAATACTCGTAATCCAACCCACATCCCTGTCCCTCCAGCAGGCAAACTTGGCAGTCAATAACGCTTGCAATCTTGCGTCCACAATTTTCAAAATCTCACAATCACTCATTCTGGGCACTTGAGAGATGAATGCATTAGAAAGGTCCCCCGGACGGACCGGTGTACACATGTGCCTCTGCTTGTAAGCCTTGAATACAAGGCATTTCCATAACCAAGCCGGGTGCGATCCACGCAATTTGAACACAGTGTAGAAAGATTACATTTCCTCTATTGTTTGTCTCCGGAGCCACACACTATGCATTTACGGAAACTTGAACAGTAGAGGCCCAGTGCATCCACTGGTGACATCCGTCGCAGTGGGGAAACGTAAGGTCGTCGACATTAATCATTGTGAATGATATATTGTAACCAAGAAACGGATTGGATTTACTGTTAGTCAGGCATTGGGCCTGGTAAACGATAGAGGAGCCGAAGGCCACCGGAAGTGGCTCTCCATTCTTCCCCATAATGGGTCAAACGTTGTAAACTTTGAACGTATCCTCAAAATCTTTTAGATCCCCATCCGTTGCGTAAGGTGGAAAGGTTGATAATTTCAGGGAGGCTTGAGTAGGCCTATATGCCGCTGAACCATATTTTATGAGAAATTTTTCAAAATAATACAAGTATTTAGAGGCCAGATCAGGCGTACAAAACGAAATTCTGATTTGATAGTCGCGGATTTTACGAGCAAGCGCTTTTTCGTAAATAAAGATGAGGGAGTTTTGAATCGAGATAGGCCGCAGATTTTTAGGACATGAAATCGATTTATTTTTAGGTATAAAAACACGACTGCTGATAGTCATGCCAGCAACATCGGACGGGGAGGCTAATAACATTGTGATACGAACTCCTTTCCCTGACTATCTGTCAAAAGCTGACCGACCCGAGTGGAGAGTGGCGTATGGGATTTGGAGGTGCGTGGAAGTGGCCTTCAGGAGTTAAGGATATATGTGACAGATAAGTCCCTGCTCCTGAAATCACACCAAGGCGGGATTGGTTGGAGAGATTGATTGGCTCCATAATTATGTAGGGATAGTGACTCATCCAAAACTTTATCAAGGCCTATGCTACCGATCTTACTCAAAGCTCTATCCTTCCAGCAGACAAACATCATCTTCTTGAATATCTTCCAAAATGAAGACTGAGAAGTGTTAAGGCGAGAAATGCTTGCCCTATCCCTACTCAGCTGGAACCTATATATAGTGCTCCAGTATTCATTCGAGAGGATCTGTCTGGCAGAAACAGTGATATTAGGAAGGTGTAGCATTTTAGCTAGGACCTTGAGGTTTGTTGGAGTGGGATTGTATATTCGACCTTTATAGGTAGTCGATAGGAACGTAATGGCTTGCGAAGAAAGGTAGGAATTAAATTCGATCAAACTCGCATTTCCAATTCAGGGGAAGAGTTGGATAGCTGCCTGAAAGGCGGCCACCCTGATAGGATCAAAGTGAAATCTCCTTCTAAGCAACGTATCTTCCTCTATCCGCCAGCCAATTAAATCATGAGAGGTGGTCTGCTGCTGTCAAACCTGCTCATTACATATGGGTTTCTGTCTTTGAAGTCACCAAGTAACATGTCAAAACCACTACGTAATATACGATCGAAGAAGCCACGGTTCTTGTGAATTTCTCCCCACCGGATATAGACATTAGCTACGCTGATGCGTTTAACGTTTTTACTGAGTGATATAGCTAAACAAGACAGGGCTGGACAAAAATAGTTTACTAAGAAGGAAGATCTTAAGGAGCTTTTAACTAGGGTTAAAATACCTTGAGATGAAGAGGAGTGAGGAGGGGTTATGTACGGAGTATAGTGGATATATATGTGCTTAGGGATAAATCGAGTAATGTCCTGGGAGAGACGGATAGACCGCGTCTTCTGAAGGAATATAACATCTGCATTTTTACCAGATAGAAGACTAAGGGCGGGAGCACCTCTTGAGTTCCACTGAAGGATATTCAGTAAAAAAGACTCTTGATTACTTCCCATTATGTTGATTTAACTGGAGTGGGACGCCTTCTCCTAGTCGAAATGGAGGTGAGACGGTTGCCCTTCTCACACCCGGCCAAACTAGGTGGCGTAATTTGCCCACGGGCATTATCTTCATTTCCCGAGGTGACCACTACTTCCCAAACTTTCTCTTTTTTAGCCAATTTTAGAGAGGATAGACTCTGCATAGATGCATTACGCTTCTTCGAATAGGGTGCTATTTTAGAAGACTTAGTATTTGTTGTGGTGTAATTCGTGACTAATCGAACTTGGCAATTAGGTATTGTATTAATGTATGCATTTCTTCCTTGTTAGCATGTTACCCGGCATCAATTTGCTTAACAATTTCAACATCCGACATTATCTTTTCAGCTGATTTAATATTGTCCAAACAAGCTTCGGAGAAGTTTCCGGTTAAGCGGGCGATTCACAATGGCGCTTCTTATAGCTTTTAGAGAAGCTGAATTTCCTCGACCAGGATGGGTGTTCCGCACCGCAGTTTGAACAGTGGAGAGGCATTTCCCATTTTCCAGAATGATCATCTGACAATTCGCATACCCCACAAGTTGGGGGAAGATTCCGTTCGATGCCCAATGCCCCCATTGATGACAGCTATTGCAATAGGGGTACGTCTGGGAATATTAATCTATAACAGTGAAAGACAGGTTATGCCTTAGGAAGGGGTTCGAGTAGAAGGCAACGGGTATCGGAAGGTTATCCTTCCAGTGATTAAACGCATATTAGACACAATGTATCCCTTTTCCAGAGCATGTACGTCGTTCTTTGACAGAAAGGACGAAATGTTATTTATTTTTACGGATGCCTGAATTAGCTTGAATATTATCGTTCCAAAATCAGAAAAGCTTTTCTTGAAAAACTCCATGTAGGCAACTGCGAGATCTGAGGTATAGAAGGATATCCGAATCTCAGCCTCAAAATATTTTATAGAGTTGAATAATATCCTTTTTGTAAATTTCTGTAAATCCTCTCAGAAACTTATTAAATAAGTTCTTTTTTTCAAGTGAATGGAGGAGTTTTACGATTACAAGATTTACCAATTTTGGCACATGAGGTAGTTCTCCCTCCGTGCTCAAGATCAAATTTAAGGAGCAAACCCCACTTACCTCCTTTTTTCCATTTTTTGGAAAATTTGTTTTATAGAATGCTTTGATCGCTCCGTCGTATTCTTATTTTCTATAATTGCTTACTCGACAAATACTGATATGAGGGTATGGAATACCCTTCTATAAAATGGCATGCTTGCTACTTCTTACTCAATAGCAATTAAAATTAAAGTTTATGGTCTAAAAACTATGCTCCTAGAAATCAAATCAGCTAACTGAGTCTACGTATTTAATATAATTATAAAATAAACAAAACATAATAATGCAAAATCAAAATTTAATAATTAAATAATAAAATTAATAATTGTTTTTAGATTTTTATAATTTAAATCAAGTCAAAATAAAACATTGAAATTTAAAATAAAAGTCATTTTTATGAATTGACTAATAAATAACAGTTGCATCATAATAAGAATAAGAGGTCATCAGGACGAACTGCTTGGCTATCAGGTTTCGGCCCCTAACTCCTCTACCCAACATAGCAGCGGGGCCAAATACATGCTAATGATGTATTTCCTCTGATAAAACTATCTAGTATCTTATTCTAATACAAAGTATATTATTTATTATCTATCTATAAAAATTTGCCACTTAAGAGTTTAAATTTATTCTTTATATTATTGTGTTGATTTATATATTTTACCATTTTCTGCTTGATGTTATTTTTATAGTAACCTAGTTTAAAATATGTATCTATTAAATTATATAAATGATTTTGAAGAAAGCCAATATCATTACATATCGTGCAATTCAGAAAATTTCATTATATAATGTATTATATTTTATATTATATGGTATGCATGAATGCTCATGCAAAAATATGTTTCTTGTAAATTTAAATATGTCATCTTTACGATATAAATTAATAGTAGTTTTAGTTAATGTTAATTTAATGTTCATATCTAGATATACACCTTCTTTATCATTAATATTGGTTTTGTTAAGAATAAGGCTTTCTGGATAAATTTGTTCACTAATTGAATAAAAATTATTAGAATTAAATACACATATATCATCAATGTATCGAAACATATTTCATATATTTATATAGTTTAGATTTAGTTTTTACACAGTTATGAACAAATTCATATTCTATAAAGCTTAAAAACAAGCCAGCTATAATTGGGCTACTATTACCACCCATTGGAACACCTTTTACTTGTTTAAATATAGATGTCCCTACTTTTAAATAATTTTGATTTATCAAAATATTTAAGGATTCTATTAATTCAATTTTATCCATATATTTATATTGTAAAACATGTAAGCCAGACTTGAAAGTATGACAAATGCCGTTTCGTCATCACAATGACTCATCAGTGCCAGATCCCTCCCACTACTGGATGCAGAGGAGGACTGGCAGACGGCAATCAATGAATGAATCAATGTGAAAATGTATCAATATGAATCAATGAATGAATCAATTTCGCTTCTGGCTTACATGTTTTTACAAGTAATTCACGCGGAATGGTCTCACTCTCTTTAAATAAAAGTTAGTCGATATTAAAGAGACCTGCGCTGGCATTTGCCAGTGCTTTTGCCAATGATCCTTTTTGGTGAAGCTGTAGTACTGATTTAGTACTCTATAATGTTACTAGAAAATTTTCTAGTACATCATTCACATTGATTCATTCATTGATTGCCGTCTGCCAGTCCTCCTCTGCATCCAGTAGTGGGAGGGATCTGGCACTGATGAGTCATTGTGATGACGAAACGGCATTATTAATTCTTTCGCGACTGGCTTACATGCTTTACAAGAAATTCACGCGGAATGGTCTCACTCTCCCTATATATTTATATTTATTTGATGGTTTAATTTTTGTTAGATAGGCGTTATAATTATTATGACATATATATGTATATATTTTTCTGAATATAAGATTAATTAATTTTACTAACGCTTCTTTAATATCTACTAAATCTAGATTTGTATAAAGCGTACTAAAATCGTATGTATTTATATTTTGAAAATTTATTCTTTTTGTCTGTTCTAAAAATTCTTTTGTAGAATTAATACTGAAATAGTGTTTTATACCAGTATTAATTTCGATTACCTTGCAATATTTTTTAAAGTGTGCTTTAATTACTTTAAGTATTTTATTCATATAGACAGAAAGTGGTTTTAATGTACATTTAAACGCACTACATATGAACCTAGGTTTTATTGGATTTTTATGTAATTTTGGATTCCAATATAATATAGGTATAGTTTTACTATCTGATTCAACGTTTATACCCTTTTTATCCATTATAGAACAGTGACTTGTAATAATTGTTTCTAAACTCAACTCACTACGTTCATATGTTGGATTTACATTTAAATCATTAGAATTAACCTCTTTCACTAGTATATCATAATAAAGCTTTTTGCATATGAAGACAAAGTTATTACTAGCTTTATCAATAAATGCCATTATATAGTTATCCTTTAATTTAGTAAGTTCTGGATACATATCTTTATTAATTTTATCTTTCCTTTTATAATTGTTTGTTATTTTCATTTTATTTTTAATTTTATCAAATGTATAATCTTTCCAAATGTTTATCTTAGATATATTCGAGCTTTCACTATTAATCAGCTTACTAAAGTAATCATTTAAGTTATTATATAACGAATTGTAAATTTTATTTTTGCGTTGTTATTATTTAATCTATATTTATACCCTTTTTATAGCAGCTTTCTTAATTCACAATTTTTAATTAATTCTAGATTATGGGTACATATATGTTCATTTATTTTATCAAAACTAAGACTTTTACAATTGCATACTGTTTTCATTGTTTCTAATATTATCGTTACATATTGATTTTAATTCTTTTTTTATAATTACAAACATTTCGTCCTAATATTGGTAGGAGTTTATACCTTATTTTAGGAATATATTTACTTAAATCTGACTCTATTATTTCTTTACTTTTAGAATTATTTAAAAGTCCGACTATATTTATGTTATCTATTTATTTATATGAAAGAAGTGGGATCAGACTTATATGAAAGAAGTGGGATCAGACCTATATGAAAGATCCCACTCTTTATATGAAGGAAGTGGGATCAGACTCCTAGTCTCAAGTTTTTTAGTTGCATGGGTGTCATTAAATACAACCAACTGCGTTTAGAGGAATTTGAATAAGATTGGATAGGGTTAACTTATCATTTAATCTTAATCGGAATTGGCTGATGTCCGAGACTACATCTTTGCACCTAAGTCCAGAGAACAGGGATATGGTCTCTTCAGTGTATATCACTAGATGATGATTTTGTTGAAATTGTTTAATCAATACAATGGAGACAGCAAGAAATAAGATAGTAGAAAGTGTAGAGCTTTGAGGCACACCTGTAATTGGGTAGAACTGACACGTATAATGGTCGTCTTCATAAAAGAATGGTTTGGTCAACAATATCTCCAATCTTTTAACAATTCTAGCAGGTAACCCGATGGATATGAGAGAAGAGGTTACAAATAGAATGGAGATGAAGTCAAAAGCAGTGGAAAAGTTAACGAAAACATCCACAACGAGCTGAATGCACTTATCCTGACAAAACGATGTATTTAACCTAATGCTGAATGAACCAAGCGATTTTTTTACAAGCTCATGAAAACCTGGTGGGATTAAATTTCACTCAATAAATGATTGCAGATTTTACGCCCAAGTACTTTTTCGTAAATGGAGGTGAGGGAGCTTTAAATCGAACTAGACCGCAGATCTTTAGGATATGCCACTGACCTCTTCTTCGCTAAAAATATTCTACGGCTGATGTCAATGCCTTCAATATCAAACAGGGATGCTTTAAGCATTGTGATAGCGATTTCCTTTATCTGATTGTATGTTCAAAGCTAATAGACTTAAGCGGAGAGTGGCACTTGGGTACTGGAAGTTCCAGAAAGTTAGCCCATGTATGCAGGATATCAGTAAGAGATAAATACCTACTCCAGAAGGCACACCAGGAAAAAATGGTTGGGAAGAGGGAGTGGCTTCATAATTATGAAGCGATAGTGACTCCTCCAAAAACTTTATCAATAAACCGCGGGGGACGGTGGTTTATGTATAAGATATTCGTTCCTGGCTATGCGGAGTGCTGCTTTAATCCATCGTCACTTCTGTCGTTGAAGTTACCAGGTAATATGTCATAACCACTACCTACTATCCTATCCAGGTGGTCACGATTTATGCGAATCTCTCATGGTCTTATATATTAGATACTCATATATGTAAATATTATATACTCAGCACATTCGTGCACTACTACTATACATGCGTATCCATCAAGGATTCAACGAGTGCAGCGACAATTCAGCAACAACTTTTGCCTAATGTTTAAGGATAGTCCGCACAGCAATTCGAACTGGTAAAGGGCGTAAGCCTCAGACAATTAAGCAAAGTGTCGGAAACGCCGTTATTCACAATGTCACACAGCCAACCGAAACGATTGATGAGTACTTCATTCTACTGCTGAGTGTTGCCGGGTACTCATTGGTCGTCTAGAAGTGACATAGTAACTGAAAGTCGTGAATCAAAGTCCAGTCTATCAAGCAACACCATTTTGTATAAATGCTGTATTTCGAAAGAAATCCTGTACCGTTGTCTACTCAGCACATCCGTGCACTACTATCATATATAATGATATAAATTTTAGTAGTAAATTTATATTTTATTTCCGTTTGGGATCACTCTAAGACCAAAATTTATATTTATGAATCAGAATTTCTGATATCTACCAACAAATAGACAGGGATAATTTTATTCAATTGACGTTTCGCCTTGCGGCTTTCTCAAAATTGTAAGTCTTATTTAAGAATCAAGACAGTTTTTTAATATATATTAAAAATAATATATATAGAGTTATGAGCAATGCTCGTAAGTTGCTGGCCTGAATTATCTAGCAATGCGTTCATATATTTTGATCTTAAAACAGAAAACAGGCAAGATAAGACAAATATTTCTTTATTTCAACGTTTCGCCTCTCAGCTTCGTCAGGAAAATTGTAATTAACTTGATCTCTTATAACTTTTCTATATCACTTATAAGATCACTTATAAGTAATCAAGTTAATTACAATTTTTCTGACGAAGCCGAGGGGCGAAACGTTGAAATAAAGAAATATTTGTCTTGCTTCTGTTTTACGATCTATATATAATATATATATAATCAATGATATATATAATATATAATATATAACCTGTTCAATTCGGTCAAATTTCATGAATCGAAAATAAAAATTTCCTTCGTAACCTCTGATATTGCAAAGGATTATGAGATCTGCTTCGATTCGAATCTGAAACATCTGGGTTCGGTTCACTTTAAACTTATTCTGGCATCTGTTAAAGTGAACAATCTTCCTCCGCATCTAGAGGAAAATAATATCGAAGTTCTAAAAACAGTTAAAAAATTTTTAACTTCCGGTATGTTATGGGGAAAAGTGGATTTTCACTTTCTGTAGGTTTCTGTTCATCCCCTATCGAGCATGACGAAACTCTAGCCAAATAGTCACTTAATCCCTTTTTAGGGTACAATTTACGCTTTACTATTATGAGTGCAGAAGATCTTACCTACCCCCACTGAGGGGGTATGTCTCAAACTGATCTAGATCAAAGACCTGCGGAGTCTGTAGTCTTCCTTCATGCAAAACTATTGGTTCCGGGGAGAAGTGCGTTTCACCCGCCCTGTGCGCAAACTTTGGCGGGAGCCATCCTGCATGGTGTCGTAAATGTGCATGCTTTAAGGATTACCGGACCAAGTTTAACCCCACCAAGTTTCCATGGGTTCGTCAAAGGTCGCTCAGTTCATTCAGCTGTAGGTGAAGTGCATCAGTTCTGTCAGGTTAATAGTCATCAACTTGCTGTTACTCTTTTCCTTGATTTTTTCTGCTGCATTTGACCGCATCTCCATTCCCTTTGTTATCTCTTCTCTCAGGTCCCTCGGGTTGCCTGCAAGAATTGTTAACAGGGTGGAGATAATGCTGTACACCAAGCGATTCTGTTGTGAAGACGACCCTGATGCGTGTCAGTTCTACCCTATTACGGGTGTGCCCCAAGGATCCCCTCTTTCTCCTATCTTGTTCCTTGCTGCTTCCATTGAAATCTTTAAAATATTTAAACGCGAAAAACGTGTAGTGATATACGCTGATGATACCACAGCCTGTTCTCTGGACGCAGGTGCAAAGACGTAGTATCGGACACCATCCGTTTCTCTTTAAGATTAAAAGACCAGTTACCAAAGTCCAATCCTATTTTAAACTCCGCCAAATCGCAGGTTGTTGTCTTTCATGGTGGCCCTGCAACAAAGCAAAAACTTAAGAGATTAGCACTCTCTGCGCTCTCCTCCATTTTTACTAATCAACCACTCCCCATCTTCACGAGTCGAGTAAAATACCTAGGGTCCACCGTTACGGTGAACTGATCGGCGAAGCAGATCTGGATAGACTTAAATGTATGCTGAAGAAAGCTAGATGGGCTCATAAACGGGCCCAGCATCTGTCGTTGAAAGGGAAAACTCAGGTGCGCCTCTGGGGCACTTATATTATCTTGGGATAAGTCTTCTTATCTAGAGGATGTCACCCCAGAGCAAGGGCTAAGGTTTCCCAAGCTCTTCATCTTTCGATTACCCAGCATAGTCCGTCTCGATTGGATTCTTCGGGGGGAGGAGGGGTTAAAGACCCCGTGTGGTTCAGTCGAAGAGCGGCGTGTTAACTCGGCTAGAGGGCTCAGATCCCACTGGACCTGAGGCTGTGAGTCATGTAAGAAGATTAGACAGTGTCATTATATCGATTCGTTTTCTTCTTGTTTTTGTAGCTTTTCTGTTTCTCTGTTTCTGACGATGAACCCTTTGTATTATTTATTTAAGAAAACCCTTGTTATTAAGTTTGAATTAAGTTGCCTTAGTGACTCCGTTATATAATCGCTGGTAGACTATACGACGACTTCGTTGCTTTTATCTGCTTTCTTAATAACTATTAAATGGTCTTTGTGAATTATCCATACTTCAGTTATAATATTTTCTGAATTCATTATTATTATTGTAGGTAGATCAAACAATTTCGATAAAATGTCATTTCTGATTAGCGAAATCGAACTGAACAAGGTAAGTTGGGATTTATCTTTAAATTTGACGGTGTCGTAGGAATTTCTTCCAATTAAAAAACCGACTAATCTAATCATATTCACTCCAATAACACCGGTTGCCACAAACGACCATTATAAGAAATTCCTTCGAGGTTTTATCAAGTTCCCAGCGAACCGTATTCTGATTAATTTTGCTAAAACAGTAGGATCATCCTACCGAATCTCTTTTACATTGGCTGATCTTGCCGAAGAGTACGTAAACTTTGGTAAACAAATATCTCTTACAAGCCTCTACAAGCCCAGTTAAAGATATCCAACATTATATCTGCACTCGATGACAAATACTTACTGGACCTTTAAAATGAGTATGATCTCCACAATATCATATTTACAAAGGGAGGAACAATTCCTCCTACCAGTTGCCTTTGCTAATACGAATATTCACAAAGATAGACTACTTGCAAATTCCAGTTGCAACCCTTTTATAGGTTGCAATCTAAGATTTTCGTACATATCTACAGACAATATGACGTACACATACTGTAACCAATGCCACTTCTAAGGACACAGGGGTCTACATGCAAGAATGTTAGATGCTGAGGTATCTGCTTATTAATAGATAAAGAGCATTCATCCTCTTGTGATGAAGCTTATTGCTTCTCTAGCTGTAAACTTTCTCACATAGTGTAGTCAAGGAAGTATTCCTTTTTTAAAGAATATCAAAGTAGACATTCCACTAACTCTACAAAATCTCCCATTATTCACATTATTTAAAGGCCGTTAACGGTACCCCTTCACTGACTATGGAGCAAGTACTGAAATTAGTCGACATAAAGATTTCCTAACAAATGAAATCCATACAGGAAATGCTGTCGAGATTAATTGAAGCTGCCTTATTACCACTCAAGACCGATTCAGCTCCGATCGAAAATTCTAAGAAACGCTGGTCCTCAAGCAAAGCCTCCCGTTTAAAGTTGAACAAGCAGGGCAAGCTGTAGAGTATCACTTCGGGAAATGATGATGCTTCCTTCATCAGCCAAGGAGCGATCAGTGGTTCTGATGTTAGGGCCAAAGGCCGGAAGAGTAACATTCCCCTTCTGGATCTAACTGAAGGGTTATGCTGTCCCTTATAGTTATACTTTTGCATGGAAAGTAATTCCGAACCGTTTTTATTGAATATCATTCAGTGGAATTCGGGAGTTGCTTCTGCCTTTAGCCTTTTATCTGGTCGAGATGCAGATATTAAAGTCTTTCAGGAAACTAGATCTATTCTTTCTCCCTAGGACATTACTCGGCTTCTCCCAAAGCACAGAAACTCTCATTTTACTCCGTACATAACCCCACCTCACTCCTCTTCTTCTCAAGGTATTTTAATTCTTGCTAAATTCCACTCAATATCATCCCTCTTATTAAACTATTCTTGTGCAGTTATGTCTTGTTTAGCGATAACACTCTGGAAGAACGGTAAATGCATCATATAACCAATATCTATATTCAGCCTGGAGAGATTCACAACGACCTTGACATTCTGAATCGTATATTAAGTACTGGATATGACATGTTACTTGGTAACTTCAACGACAGAACTAATTGTTCAATTAATGCAGCACTTCGCAAATCTAGGAACGTATATCTTATACATAAACCACTTTCCTCTACCTTTAATTGTACAAAAACCATAATTCTCTCCTCGACATACTGCTGCTACCCTAGTAGTAGCTGTTAAAGCCTACCTGTACTAGTCACGCCCACGTTGTTGGCGTGTCGTCCACCTCGAAACTTACTCCGCTGGCTGTTGGAGGAAGACAAGCTGCTGAGTAGAAAGTTTTATTCCGACTCTTACCAGTCATATAAATTGCGAGTCTGATCCGATTCAACTCATATCGCTCTTCGCAAGTTACCGCAATACTTTCAAATTTAAGAAGCGGGGATTTATTAGCTACTAATATACTAAATGCGTGGGGTCCACTTCAGGGAACCCCCGGATCCTATGCGCCACTTTGTTCTCCTGCCTGTCAACTTTTGACAGTTGATAGGAGAACATAAGTCGCCATCACTATGCTATTACCTTACCATTCGATGTGGTCGGCATTAATATTAGTCGCAGAATATTTTTAGCCAAGAAAAATTTTGTCTCATTTCCTAATGATCTGCGCCTTATTTTGATACAAAACTCCCTCATCTCCATTTACGAAAAAGCGCTTGCGCGTAGAATCTGCCACCGTCTAAGTAGGCGTAATTTAATCTCATTAAATTAAAACCGATAATCCCATTATCGGTTTTGTCAAGTCAACAGTCAACAGCTTATTGTTGATGTTTTTCTTTATATTTCAGCTGCATGGAAATTTCCGCTGTGGTATATGCTGATGATACCACAACCCTGTTCTCTGGACGCAGGTGTATAGATGTTGTCTCGGACATCAGCCGCTTCTTTTTAAGATTAAAAGACCAGTTATCTACGTCCAATCTTATTCTCAACTCATCTAAATCGCAGGTGGTTATCTGTAATGGCGCCCCTGCGACAAAAAAACTAAAGAGACTAGCAATGTCAGCTCTCTTCCATATTGAACAATAAACCACTTCCTGACTATACACATCGAGTAAAATAATTGGGGGTGAAACATTACGATTAAATGGCCGACTGGATCAAACTTGATGAAATTCAAAAGTATACTGAAGAGAGCTAGATAGACCCTGAAACAAACCCATCATCTGTCATTAAGTGAGAAAGCTCTGGTACGCTTATGGGGTACCTGGGCAATCTTGAGATTAGCCTTCTTTTCTAGAAGACGTTCCCCAGAGCAAATATCAAGATTTCTTAAGCTCCTCGTCTCGCGATTATTTACCATTGTACGCCTCGACTGGATCAATAGGTGCTTAGATACCCTGAGTGGTATACTGATTGGAGAGACCTGATCCTCCTTGTCCGTCACTATAATAAAATGTACAAAGCACTTTAGTCGATATTTTTCTGACTTCTTTCGTACTCTTATTTAGCCATATTTTTGTTATTACCGTTATTTAATCACTGTACGTTTTGTATTTATGAAAATCGTTATTATTAGTTTTGTAGACTTTGGTTTTAAATTTACAAAAGATTGAATATATTTGTCATATGTGTTTCCGTAAACTTTAAGCGGAAACACCTTGTTAGCAGCTTCTCTTAGACTTTAAATTAAATGTAAGCGATTGAATTATTTTGGTTTTGGACAAACATTTAGACCCAATCCGATTACGTTGAATTTATTATCATGAAATTACTTTGTAGAATAATAATAAGGAATTTCTTAAATAACTAACAACCACTAAAAAATAACGAAAAGAGACATTAGAAAAAAACAAATGCAGTTCAAATAAGACAACTCATAATAGCATTTAGTCTTCATAATGATGTCACGGCCTCAGGTCCAGCGGGATCTGAGCCCTCCAGCACATCCAACACGCCGCTCTTCGACTGAACCACCCGGGGTCTATCACCCCCCGAAGAATCCAATCTAGGCGGACTATGCGCGGTAATCGCGAGATGAGGAGCTTGAGAAACCTTAGTCTTTGCTCTGGAGGACGTCCTCTCGAAAAGAAGACTAATCCCGAGATAGCCCAAGTACCCCAGAGGCGCACTTGGGTTTTCCCATTCAACGACAGATGCTGAGCCCGTTTCAGGGCCCACCTAGCTTTCTTCAGGATACGTTTAAGTCTATCCAGGTCAGCTTTCGCCGACCAGTTCACCGTAACAGTGAACCCCAGGTATTTTACTCGACTTGTGAAGGTAGGGAGTGGTTGATTAGTCAATATAGAAGATAGAGCTGAGAGTGCTAGTCTCTTTAATTTTTTCTTTGTCGCAGGGGTGCCATGAAAGACAACTACCTGCGATTTGGATGAATTTAAAATAAGATTGGATAGGGTCAGCTGGTCTGTTAATCTTAAAAAGAAACGGCTGATGTCCGAAGCGACATCTTTGCACCTGCGTCCAGAGAACAGGGCCGTGGTATCATCAGCGTATACCACTAGATGTTGATCACGTTTAAAATTCTTGAATAGTACAATGGAGGCAGCAAGAAATAAGATAGGAGAAAGTGGGGATCCTTGGGGCACACCTGTAATAGGGTAGAACTGACACGCATCAGGGTCGTCTTCATAGTAGAACCTCTTGGTAAACAGTAATATCTCCACCCTGTTAACAATTCTCGCAGGCAACCCGAGGGACCTGAGAGAGGAGATAACAAAGGGAATGGAAATGCGGTCAAATGCAGCAGAAAAGTCAAGGAAAACAGCCACAGCTAGTTGATGGCTATTATCCCTACAAAACTGATGCACTTCACCTATTGCTGAATGAACCGAGCGTCCCTTGACAAACCCGTGAAAACTCGATGGGATCAAATTACGCCTACTTAAATGGTCGCGGATTCTACGCGCAAGCGCTTTTTCGTAGATGGAGATGAGGGAGTTTTGAATCGAAATGGGACGCAGATCTTTGGGACATGAAACCGGACTATGCTTTGGTAAGAAAATTCTACGACTAATATTGATGCCGGCTACATCGGATGGTGAGGCTAAAAGCATTGTGACGGCCACTTCTCTTCTTTGATCAGCTGTAAAAAGCTGACAGACTCGAGAAGATAGTGGAGCGACGGATTTAGAGGTGCACGGAAGTGGCCCCCAGGAGTTAAGGATATCTGTAACAGATAAGTCCCTGCTCCTGAAGTCACCCCAAGGCGGGATTGGTTGGGGAGATTGAGTGGCTCCATAATTATGTAGGGATAGTGACTCCTTCAAAACATTATCAAGGCCTATACTACCAATCCAACCCAAAGCTCTATCCTTCCAACAGACAAACTTCTCCTTCTTGAATATCTTCCAGAAGGAAGACTGAGAAGGGTTAAGGTGAGCGATGTTCGCCTTATCCCTGCTCAGCTGGAACCTATATCTAGTGCTCCAGTATTCATTCGAGATGGCCTGCCTGGCGGAAACAGAGACATTGGGAAGACGTAGCATTTTAGCCAAAACCTTGAGTTTTGTTGGAGTGGGATTGTAAATATGACCTTTATAGGTAGTCGAAAGAAACGCGGTAGCTTGCGAGGAGAGGAAGGAATTAAATTCGGTCAAATTCTCATTACCAATTCTGGGGAAGAGTTGGATAGCCGCCTGAAAGAAAGCCACTCTGATGGGATCAAAGTGAAACCTCCTTCTAAGCAACGTATCTTCCTCTATCCGCCAACGAATTAGGTCATGAGAGATGGTCTGTTTTTGGCGCGACTGCTCAGTACAGATGGGTTTCAACAACCACATCTTATGAAGCAGTAATATGTCGAGGAGAGAATTAGTTGTTGAGCAATGAAAAGTTGGGGACGGTGGTTTGTGAATAAGGTAATCGTTCCTGGCTCTGCGGAGTGCTGCATTAATCCAACGACCAGTTCTGTCGTTGAAGTCACCGAGTAACATGTCATAGCCACTACCCAAGATACGGTCCAGGAGATCACGGTTCTTGTGAATTTCCCCTGGCCTAATATAGATATTGGCTATGCTGATACGTTTACCATTCTTACAAAGTGAAACAGCTAAACAAGACAGGGCTGGACAAGAATAGTTTAAAAGAAGGGATGATCTTAAGGAGCATTTAACTAGGGTTAAAAGACCTTGAGATGAAGAGGCGTGAGGAGGGGTTATGTACGGAGTGAAGTGGGTGTAAATATGCTTGGGGATAAATCGAGTAATGTCCTGGGGGATACGGATAGACCGCGTTTCCTGAAGGACTATAACATCCGCATCTCTACCAGATAGAAGGCTAAGGGCAGAAGCACCTCCCGAATTCCACTGAAGTATATTCAGTGAAAAAGGCTCTTGACTACTTTGCATTGTGTTACGACAGCTGGAGTGGGATGCCTACCTCCTAGCAGAAACTAGGAGAGAGAAAGTTGCCCTTCTCACTCCTAGCCCTAACTGGAGAAGACACTTGCCCATCGGCATTATCTTCATCTCCCTTTGAGGCCAACAACTCCCAACATATATCATCTTTCTTTGCCAACTTCAAGGAAGCCAACTTTTGTTTAGAAGATGATCTCTTCTTAGAACGGGGGGGGGCTCTCTTTGAAGAGGTAAGAATCGTCGATGGAGGAGAACGGGACTCCTCGAATTTCGCTATCAGATGGTTCGTTAAGGCTCGAATCTCGTCTTTATATATCTGTAGTCTTGCGTCAACAATTTTGAAAATGTCGGTGTCCGACATACCATAACCGTTTGAATTGGATAAGCTGGCAGCGGCAAAGTGGGCCGGTTTGACCGGTGCCCCACAATGCCTTAATTTGTATTCTTTGAAGATAGGACATCTTCTAGACCAGGCCGGGTGCTGACCACCACAATTGGGACACAGAGGAGGGAGAGAACATTTCCCCTCATGGACTTCGGAAGAGCTGCAAACCCCACACGTATGGGGCCTAGTACAGTTCGAGGACCAGTGCCCCCAGAGGTGGCACCCATTGCAATGGGGGTATGTTAAGTCATCAGCATCTACGATATTGAAAGAAAGATTGTACCCCAGAAAGGGGTTACATTTGCTTTTAGGGATAGGGCAAGCATTGCTCACCAAAACCCTTCTCAGGCTTCCTTCTGGAAGATATTCAAGAAGGAGAAATTTGTTTGCTGGAAGGATAGAGCCTTGGTTTGGATTGGTAGCATAGGCCTTGACAAAGTTTTAGAGGAGTCACTTTCCTTACACAATTATGGAGCCACTCATTCTCCCCAACCAATCCCGCCTTGGGGTGACTTCAGGAGCAGGGACTTATCTGTTACAGATATCCTTAACTCCTGGGGGCCACTTCCGGGCACCTCTAAATCCGTCGCTCCACTATCTTCTCGAGTCTGTCAGCTTTTTACAGCTGATCAAAGAAGAGAAGTGGCCGTCACAATGCTTTTAGCCTCACCATCCGATGTAGCCGGCATCAATATTAGTCGTAGAATTTTCTTACCAAAGCATAGTCCAGTTTCATGTCCCAAATATCTGCGTCCCATTTCGATTCAAAACTCCTTCATCTCCATCTACGAAAAAGCGCTTGCGCGTAGAATCCGCGTTCATTTATGTAGGCGTAATTTGATCCCACCGAGTTTTCATGGGTTTGTCAAAGGGCGCTCGGTCCATTCAGCAATTGGTGAAGTGCATCAGTTTTGTCAGGATAATAGTCATCAGCTTGCTGTGGCTGTTTTTCTTGATTTTTCAGCTGCATTTGACCGGATCTCCATTCCCTTCGTTATCTCCTCTCTCAGGTCCCTCGGGTTGCCTGCGAGAATTGTTAACAGGGTGGAGATATTGTTGTACACCAAGCGGTTCTACTATGAAGACGACCCTGATGCGCGTCAGTTCTACCCTATTACAGGTGTACCTCAAGGATCCCCACTTTCTCCTATCTTATATCTTGCTGCATCCATTGTATTATTCAAGAATTTTAAACGTGATCAACATCTAGTGGTATATGCTGATGATACCACAGCCTTGTTCTCTGGACGCAGGTGCAAAGATGTAATCTCTGACATCAGCCGTTTCTTTTTAAGATTAAAAGATCAGTTGCCCCCATCCAATCTTATTTTAAACTCCTCTAAAATCACAGGTGGTTGTCTTTAATGGCGTTCCTGCCACCAAAAAGAAACTTAAGAGACTAGCACTCTCTACACTCTCCTCCATTTTGCAGCATCAACCACTCCCCATCTTCACGAGTCGAGTAAAATATCTGGGGTTCACCGTTACGGTGAATTGGTCGGCGAAAGCTGACCTGGATAGACTTAAACGTATCCTGAAGAAAGCTAGGTGGGCTCTGAAACGGGCCCAGCATCTGTCATTGAATGGGATAACCCAAGTGCGCCTCTGGGGTACTTGGGCTATCTCGGGATTAGTCTTCTTCTCACGAGGACGTCCCCCAGAACAAAGACTAAGGTTTCTCAAGCTCCTCATCTCGAGATTACCAACCATAGTCCGCCTTGACTGGACTCTTAGGTGTGTGAGAGACCCCGAATGGTTCAGTCAGAGGGCGGCGCGCTGGTGCGGCCGAGGGGCTCAGATCCCTCTGGACCTGAGGCCGTGAATATAAGTTGAAGATTCCAAAATACACGTCGTGAACAGTTTCTATTTTAAGTTGTCTTTTGCATGTTTTTGTTTCTTAAGTTTTTATCAGTTATATAGTTATTAATAAAACCCTTACTTACTTACTTACGAATTCTGATTGTTCTTTTATTTGTATACGACGGTTCACTAACCGTCGGTAAAAATGCCTTTGAATGTGATCAAATGGCTTACTAGTTTCTTTTACTTAAATTGGAATTTACATAATTTTTAGTGCATAGCGAGTTCATACGAGTCATGGTAAATACTACAATGTAATGTGTTATAAACATATGTCAAATGATTTCGAACCACTCAAATAAGGGAATTCACAGCTGTTCTCAGTGATGTATTCCAACATTGTTAAGTGATAAAATAGAAAGGCGCTATAATTACTAAACAAACAGTAGACTAGTCAATCAGATTATCTACAGAATGGAACCTGTATTTACAGAATGTAGCCTATCATTTATTAAACTTGAAAAAGCCATTGAATCTGCGATGAAAGCGTCAAAATAAACAGCCGGAATCGAAAGCAGGAATGTTAAAATTTGTTACCGACTATCAAGAAATAAAAATAAGACTATAAAGAGATACAGTTTCTCTAAAAAGCTGCAAAATAAATATAAACAAACGGTTCAACTGAGTGGGATATACGTTGCAAAACATGTGCAGACATATCACCGTCAACAAACTTTAATATCGTGCCAATTGGCCTGAAATACAAAATTCTGAATAAAAATATCTGCAAAACTAAAAAAATGATATACTTATTAGAATGCATCGTTCATCATGTACATAATGTAGGAGAAACCGGTGACTCAATATACATAAAGAACAACATAAGAAAATATTAGATCAAAACGAAGAAGTGCAGCTGGGATTCAGCGGTTAACCATATCCAGAATAAGCCTACTGACCACTATTTCAAAATAAAGATAATTAGCGGTAAACTAACCGATTTACACCGCAACGATTAAAACTTTTTCGAACTGCACAATTAATATCCGAACTCCAAAACTCACTAACAAAGAAAATATCAATTTTGTAGTGTTTAGTTTCTTCCGTGTCTACCACAGAGTATATATGTTTATGTACTCTTACAGGTTGTGGAATATTGTATTGTGCTACTGACGAAGGTGTAACCCGAAAACTATTTTCAATTAATTGCAAAAATAAGCTTGGTTTAATTTTATCTGCTTACTTATTTTTAAATAACTATGAATCCGTCAGAAACAAGGATTTCAAGCGGTGGTTTAAATAATTAAAGAGTATATATGTTTATGTACTCTTACAGGTTGTGGAATAT